>JAVJIF010008009.1:0-192170 GCA_038442645.1 Agave tequilana | reverse complement strand
CTGGGTCCATTCTCTCTCTCTCCTCCTGGATCTCTCTCTCCCACTTGGATTCTCTCTTTCTCTCTCCTGGGATTCCCCTCCTCCCTCACTCTCTCTCATGGGTCCCTCTCTCTCCCTTGGATTTCTCTCTCTCTCTCAACTCCCTGTCTCTCTTTGTGACTTTCCTAACGCGGATCTCACCCCGCGTCTAGGCAATCCCTTAACGCGCTCCGCACGTTTCTGTATGACGCGACGCAGAACCCACGTCCGCGTCCGCGTTTCCTCTCGCGTCCGTACTTGAACGCAGATCTCGCATTGAGGCATCTATGCAACGCGAATCCCCGCGTCTGTGATTCCCCGCGTCTGGTACTTCTCGCGACGCGATCCCCGCGTCTGTGATTCCCGCGTCTGGTACTTCTCGCGACGCGATCCCCGCGTCTGTGATTCCCGCGTCTGGTATCTTCTCGCGACGCGATCCCCGCGTCTGTGATTCCCGCATCTGCTATTCTTTTGCGACGCGAACCCCGCGTCTGCTATACCCGCGTTTGTGATCCCCGTGTCTGTTATTCTCGCGACGCTAACTCCCGCGTCTGCGAACCCCCGCGTCTCACTTCCTCAACCCGCGTCTCCCTGTGTCCCTTTCTCTCTCTAGGCTCTCACTCTTTCTCTCTTCTCTTCACTTTCTCTCTCCTCATAATTATATATTTTTTATGGCGCGTGCGCGAGTTCCATGGATTCCAGACTTTTCGGCTTTCCGTGATTTAGGCGAGTGTCCTCGCTCTCGCCTCCATTTGGGATTCCCCGCTTTGTCGGTCGATATGTATTTTACTTTATGTTTCCATGTACTTTGTATTGGGCTGAGTCCCTGTATTGTGTATGGCCGAGTGCCTATATCTGGACATGTATTGCTCTGTGACGAATGCTTGTACTAGGGTAGTTTCCTTCTGGTGCACATACCATGCCTGTGATGTATTGTACTGCCTTATACCATACTTGGCTTCCGGACCCTTCAACCTCCGGTCACTCACTATCTCGAAAGAGAGGTGATTGGGACCGGCAGTCTCTCAGTTCAGCCTCCGGTCCCTCACTGTCTCGGAAGAGGCGTGATTGGGATCGTCAGGTTTCTCAGCTCCGCCTGGTTATCATGATCAGCGTTCAGCGCTTTACCACTAGATTCGTCTAGGCGAGTTCTGCCGGATTTATGCTCGTACTTAGTCGAGTCGTCCCCGTGACCTCGCCAGACGCTCCAGTGTTAAATACTGTTTGCTGTCTGTACTTCCAGCTTGCTCAGCTCCGCCTTGTTTGTGCTCAGCCACTGTTCTACCCCATGCCATTACTTTCATGCCTGACACCTGTTTATACTACTTGTCATTTACATATACCTTTTAACACATGTATATCACCTGACAACTGACTTGTTATCACCTAACACCTGACATGCTACTACTTGCAAGACCCCTTGTTATGACATGACTTGCCACCGGATTATTATCAATCTCTTGACATGACTGGTTACCTGTCTAATATCACCATCTTCACTGCTATCCCTTGACACTCAGGATGATATACTTGACCTGTGATTATCACATTTACGGGAACCCTGCCTTGTTATCCTGTACTATGTACAGTGACCTTATATCCTGTATCATGATCAGTGACCTGTTTATCCTGTATTATATACGTGACCTGAACTCCTGAATTCCTGAATCATGTCCTGTTCCTGTTATTCCCGTAATTGATAATTACCCTAATAAATCATAAAGGAACAACTTGCATCGGGTCGGGGAAACATGCGGCTATCAATATGTGTTCGTATTTACAGTGGTCTTAGATGTTGTGCAACTACATGTTCCGGTCTGACCTGTGGGCCTCCAGGCGACCGAGGGGAGTGCTGGCTCCCTCCTTCTTGGTACCATCTTGACAAGGGCATCCTATAAGACCCTCCTGTTAGCCTTGCGGCAGGTTCCGTCACCAAGCAACGGAACAATCCTGGGCCGTGGTCCCGGGTATGTACGGGACCCACTGTAAACATAGTTCGTTGATACCCCCGCCGTTTCCAATAACACCTTGCTTTACTCGGATATGGATCTATGTGTGCTGGGACGCTAGTCCCACATCTCTAGATATCAGGGTAAGACGAGTAATAATAAGTGTCAAGATAATAACCGGCTCTTTAAGTTGTAAGTAGAGGTATGTGGAATGGGACGCATACTGAGCCTGCAGCTTAAACGGCTTTGAATCTGTGATATGCCTTACTATATTTGCTTGTCCTAGATTTACATCGGATTTCCGGCTTTATGAGTATTTATCGTATTTACTGCTCATATTCTGCTTTATTCCTTGTATCCACCTGCCTCCTGCTTATTATCTTATCATGTCTGAGTGCAGTCTGGTTGTATGTGCTTAGATTATGGTGACATAAGATAAAGGTATATAGATGAGGGTTTCCTTGTTTGGATTATTCCTTCGACGTACTAGTCTTATGGAGCCGTGATCTGAAACCATACAATCAGATTTGCTCGTCCTCGCTTTATTTGGTTTTATCTTTATACATGTGCTTACCCTTGCTCGCCACTTGCTTTTGTATCACCACTCGCCTGGGGAGTTTCATCTGACTCCCCTGGATTCTCATGTCCAGGTCATGGAGATTGGAACGTGTGGATTCTCCCCCAGTTGCTGATCAGAGTGGCGCAGTGGTAGCGTGGATCTCCAGCAGACCGTTCAGAGCTCTATTCTTCCAGGCCCCCTGTGTGCCTCTCGAGTTTTCCTTTAGTAAACTCGTGAGTGCCCTTTTGTACTATTCATCCATGTACATCTGCTTGTAATCTCGCAATTGCGCATGTCAGTGATGTAATATTCATGTAATATGGATCACCTCTGGTGATAACTTTGTAATTGTACTCATGGTGTTGGAATGTATAATGCACCACTTGCTTCGTACTCTGATTCTTTCCTGTACTGATGCTTAGCGTATATACGTGAAGGTACTTCTGACTTGCGTATATACGTTGCAGTAATGTCTCCGTATCCGCCAGATCGGGGCGTTACAATTGCCGTCGTGACTTTATGGCTGGCAGCATCGTCAGGGCAGATGAGCATCTTACCCTTTTCTTCGCGGAGAGGCGCAGTCTCGCGTGACTACTCCGGGAGCTTTGGTTGAGACTCCTGTTTAGGCTTCCATATCAGCCTTGACAGGGGACGCCTAGGTTCGCAAGGACCTGAATAGCCACAAGCGGGGCTGTAGGGTGCTGGCAAGATTCTGCCTCTGGTTTCTGATTTGAAACCTTGGCCATGAAGACCTTCCTGTGCTTCGTGCTCGAAGCATCAGGCCACCCCCAGAGAGGACTTCTTCAAATCTTCCTTGATCGATCTGGATGACCAGGTTCTCAGAAGTGCAGGATCTGGGCTGCGGGCATGTTTCCTTGTTGCGCCAGAGAACTGCGGCAGGTTTGCAGAGAACCTTTTCCGTCTCCGCAGAGACTTTGCTTGAAGATTTAGCCAGAGAAGATCTGGCTGCACCGCTTTTCTGAATTCAGAGATAGACCCGAAGGTCTGTTCGTCGCATTGCGACACTTGATTCTCAGCAGAGGAGAATACAATCCCCAGCGGAGTCGCCATCTTGTTTCCATTATGTTTGCAAAGGGGGAAAACTTACAAAAAAGGTTTGAGGAGCTAATTACAAGTATTCTCAAAAGATTACAAGTAGATCTCCTCAAGATTCTGGGAAAATGTGCCGATAGGAGTCTGGTCGCGCGCGACCACTTTGTCCCTTTGACGATGCGAGCGATGAGATTCCCTTCTCGCCTGGTTCGGGGAATCAGAGAATAGAGGATTTGTAGAACCCTCTTGCTGCTTCTTAAAATCGCCTTCAATAAGGAATTCCTTCTCGCCTGGTTCTGGAGATTCCTTGAGAAGAAGGACGATGTTAGGGTATCAACACCCTGATTAGAGAAAGCAATTCTCTAAAAGTCTCTGAAATTCAAGAGCACGCGGTGCCTTGTGAAGAGCCTCTGCTTGTGGAGTCCTCCCGTATGCATGCGTCTCTCCTTGATTCCTCTCCGTTGATCGATCTCTCCTTCTCTGTTGATTTCTCTCGATTGATCGATCTCTCCTTTGTGCCCCTGACGGCTATTATAGGGAGAGCAAGGGTATAATCGTCCCTTTTGAAGATATGGAACAGATTGAACCGAATCTGTTTGAATCTGGAAAGTAGCCTTACTGTGAGGCTAGGATAGCTTCTGCGGAGCTAGAAAATGGCAAGTCGGTTGATCTGTTTTGATCCTTTCCATATTGTTAGGAGATTCTCCCTGATCCTCTTACTCGTTTCAAGAGAGTCAAGATATGCGGCAATCACCTGCCATATTTGAATCCTGATTGGATTTGATTAGATTGAATCCGATCTCATCAGGAGATTTTGATTGGTCAAAGGTTGACCATAGCAGGCTGATAGCGTAGCTGCCCGCTTTGAAGCTTATAGCGGAGCTAGAGGCAATTCCTAGCGAAGTCCGAAAAGAGGGTTTTCGGCGAAAGCTATCAGTTAGCTTCCTGGCGATGCTCTGGATGATGCTAGCCTCTCAAACGAGGCTATCTCCTTGGCTAATGTAATGCTAAATG
This sequence comes from Agave tequilana, assembly GCA_038442645.1. NCBI lineage: Eukaryota > Viridiplantae > Streptophyta > Magnoliopsida > Asparagales > Asparagaceae > Agave > Agave tequilana. The sequence goes on along the minus strand of JAVJIF010008009.1, from coordinate 187,577 downwards.
CTAGCACTTTAGACCTGCTGAGGTCTGTTTAGAACAATCCGGGTTCACTGTTCTGCTTGCTGGATCAGTGGAGTCCAAAACTGCTTCCCTGTCCCTTGGAGGTGGGTGAAAACTGGTCTTCAGCTCGTCTGTCCCTTGTCTTTTGTAAATGTCCAAGTTTAGACATCGTTCGGACCAATGAGAATCTTGTCTTTTTTAAGTGTCACAGTGTTTCAACATCGAGCTTATTAATGCTCGTTACAAGTGGATCTAGCTCCCACATGCACTCTTCTTTTTCCGGCTCGGTGTCGGCTTCATTGCCAGAGTCTGGCTCCTCTGGTTGCGGGATTTCATCTGTTTCCACAGAGTCCTGATATAGGAGCGAATCTGTGAAATAATTTTCGACTCCCTTTGAACGGATGCCTTTCGGCAATCAACGTTCGAACCTTTCCACTCCCGTCGATATATTTCATGACTTGGTGGAGAGTAAAGGAACGATAGAATTACAATGAATCCATGGTCGTCCCAGCAGCGATTGTAGGAGTGTCGGTATCGATTACGTAGCATGTCACCTCCGACCTTAAATCCCTAATCTGGCATTTGAGCTTGATCTTCCCCATTGGACGGGTACCATTGGCATTGAATCCATAAATGATAGTCTGGGTAGCGCTCAAACGTGAGTAGGAATCCCTAGATGCGCATGACCCAGCGAGGCATAATGCTCAATGCGGACCCGGGATCCACCTGAATGCGACTTACTTTAGATGAACCAATATACCCTGTGAAGTACAGGGGCCGATCGTGTTTCCTTTAACCTGCATATCATCTGCTGTGAAGGTGATGCAGGGAGCATTTTGGGAGGCATAGAGGCAATCTTCTACATCTTCCTCCTGTGGCTGAATTGACACCTGGGTCATGAACACCTCAGCATTAGCTAGGGCCTCTTGCAAAGCTTCTCTGGTTGACTTTGATAGCCTGAGGAGCTCATAAAGAGTAATTTCGGGCCGGGATATTAGCCAGCTGAGTCAGACATCAAAGCGGTAAGGTGTTATGGATCCTTCCGCAATGTCTTTGAGAGAACGTTGGAAAATCGAAGCTCTTTCTGTCTCTCCACGGGTTATTTTGTGGAAGGCTTGGCTGACTCTGTAGCAGGTTTTGGGGGAAATTGCCGCTATTTCGTCATACTTTTTCAAATATGACTGACCCGAACGGGTTTCCGCCACAAGTTGGTTGGGCTCTGTTGCTAGAGCTATTGTTTCCTCTTCTGAATTGGTCAGCGAGGGAACATCATCTCCGCTTCCCGAAAGAGGCACATACCACATTACAGGATGAGGCTTTAACTTTTGCCTTTGGACTTCCTGCTGGTTACGTGGTCCATGGCTGGCCATCTACAAGGTCGGGATGAACCCACATGACTTCTCCCCGAGATGTGAAAACAGGTACTAGCCCTTCTCTTGCTGCTGGTGAAGCTCTGTGTGACCATTCTCAGCTCTCCTCTTGGGACAGAGACTACCCCAGAGGGCGTTGGAGGCTGTCTTCCAACTGGAGAAATGACGTCATATTGGTCGTCACCTTTCTTCTGCTTTGGACGGAGTTTTAATACCTCCGCGTCAATCAGAGCCTGAAGGATGTCCTTGAAGACGTAACAACTCTTGGTGGGGTGTCCCAGCATCCTGTGATACAAGCAGTGTTGGGATTATCAGTTTTACCGACTTCTTCAGGGCCCCTAGCTTCAGGAAGCTTCAGTCTGTTGCTCTTGTTGAGTAACTTGAAGAGCGAGTCGACATGTTCGTCCTTGAAAGGAATACTGCTTGCTGGCGCTTGGTTGGCTTGAAGAGCTACTTCCCTTGACCGGTTGAGGTTTAACACGGGGGACTTGATCTCTGTCGCCAAGTTATCCTTCCTTTTTGTTTGGAAAGATGTGTCTGGCGCGCGCCTTGTTTGACCTCTCAGGTCTGGGTTTTGTTTCTTCTGCCCTAACTCGGGCGACAATTTCTTCAGCCTGTTCACCTTGTGGATCAACTGCTTCCAGGTGCGGCTTTCGCAATACCTATTTGAGCGAGGAGTGAAGTTTTAGATTTGTGGCGGCATGTTTTCTACCAGGGTGACCTGGGTCATACCGCTTGGACATCAGAGTGCTACATTCTGAAATCTTTATTACGAATGACTTGACGGACTCTCCCTTTCGCTGCTTGGTGGCTAAAAGAGTTGGCATGGTGACCTCTGAGTCATCTTCAAAGAAGCGCGTTAGGAAGAGCTTCTCCAAATCGCCCCAGTTCTTATGGAGCCTTCTGGGAGTTTAATGAACCATTCAAGGCAAGCCCTTTTAGGGTGCGGATGAACAAACGTGCCAAGATGGCATCGTTATCTATCTATCATTCCCTGTTTGAGACTTAAAAGTAGTAGATATGTTGGTTCGGTGAACCTTTCCCATCAAAAGCTTGGAGGGTCGGAGCCTTGAACTTGGGAGGGTAGGGACAAGGTCCCACTCCGTCGGATATGGTCGGACCACCCTGCTTCTTGCAGGCCTTTCCGGTTAGTAAGGGCCTCAAGACGTTGCTCCAATTGATTCATTCTTTTAGAATGAACCCTTCCCTGTTCTCGATCGTCCTTTCCTTGTGACGAGGATTTAGACGAACCAAAGTAGGCTGCTCTTCTCCTCTATATACGTACAGAAGATGAGCTTTCTTCCTCCTTTCGTTTGCCTTTAGACTTTTTAGAGGAGGCTTTGGTCGGTTGACTTCCTCTTGTCTTCAAGCAACTGTGCGAGCATCTGCTTGAGGGAGTCGATAGATTCTGCTGAGCACGAATCATCTCGAATTGTTCCCTATGGACCTGGGCTTGCTGCTCCAAGCGCCTGGCGGTCTCCTCAGGGTGCTGGTCATGTATATAAAGGCCTCTTTCTCTATAGAGAGTTTGAAGCCTGTGACTCTGCAATAGCGGAATGCGAGTCATTCACCTCAATGCCCCAGGCTAGAGCATTATAGTCAATCGGGGGGATTGCCCCAGTCCGAGTGCGAGTGTGTCGGTACACTCCTTCCGATTCGGTGTCAGACTCATCGGAGCTGACCGCAGGTTGCTTTCCCTACTCCTGCTCGTCATGTTGGCAGTGAGCTTAGGATATTCACATCAGAGAAAATCCTCCTCCTGTGGGAACGATTCCTTTTAGCTGATCGGGGAACCAGGGTCAGCTGTCTAACTAGAGACTGCTGGTTTGCACCTGAACTACAACGGCATTTAGAGAGCATTGTGATAAGCCGCTCACAGCAACATGATAAGTGATTCGATTTGCACTTCTCTTCCTTGTCAAATAATCCCTTAGATCGGTGGGAGGGGGGATCAAAGAGACTAGCCTCGCAATGTTGAGGGTGGGAGGCATCCTTGCTTCGCACAGCTGGGACGTAGGGTCAGAGACGCGGGGCGCCTGAACGCAGCTCTTGCGTCGCGGCTTCGGAGCGTGAGCTTGGCGTCTTTGTTGATAAGAGACGCAGCTCTCGCGCTGCTGATTACTGCATCTGGTAGAGACACTTGAGAAATACAGGGCTGTCGGGCCCTGTGCCTAGAGGCGCGTGCTTCTTGTACTTGACAAGGTGCGCGAGCTTTGCAATGGCGTTTGGGGAGTGGGGCTTCAGAAGAGCCAGTCTGGTGAACCTCGCGTTTGGGCTGCCAAACGCGGACTTCACGTGTCAGGTGTGGTACGCTGGTCTGAGCCTCGCGTCCTCTTCCGTTGGGCAGTCGGTCGTTCCAACTTGTAGTTGACGCGCACGCCTTCTCTGCCGCCATTCAGTATTCCGGTTCCGTCGTAGGGGTGGAATGGAACCGCCAACGACCTGGTGCTGAGGAAGGGGATGGACTGGCTGAACACCAGAAAAGTTGACCACGCGGGTCTCCTGAGAGACGTTGGCGCGGGTGTTTACGCTGGCGCGATTGACCACAACATCCTTCGGAGCTGCCTGCGTCTGAGAGAATCTCAGGGCGGCTTCGGGGCATTTCCCCGTAGAGACCCTGCGGTAGGCACGGGCCTTTGGGCTCTTGGAGCCGGAACGAAAGGAACTCTTCATACTTTGCTTGGTCGAATTCCATGACAAGTGATTCGACCGTTTTTTTCCCATGTAAATGACGTCACCTTGCGCCACCACTTGCTCGTCAGTGGAGAAGGTAGTCCCAGCGGAGTCGCCATCTCTTGTTTGGTGGGAGAAAAATTCGCGTAAAATTTCCTTGAATCAATTGAAAAATTACAACGGACTTATACTCCGATTACAAGGGAGGGAAGATATTGAGTCTTGAATCTTCCCTTTGTTAATGTTGGGTTCTTCAGGTGGCGGTGGAAAGTGAGTCTTATTTTTCGTTGACCGGGTGAACGTCAGGAACTTTTTGGGGATCTTCTCTTCGGTTGGCGGACGGAGTAACACAGCTCTGTCGACCAGAAATCTCAAAGAGATTATAGCAAAGATTAACTTGTACGCAGCAAGTTACTTGAAGAGTTGAACTCTCTTTCCTTCTCTGTGGAATTCTTAAGTCAAGATCTAATTGACCGACCCTTTCTCCATAGCAACGGGCTATTTATAGAGGTTTCAGGGTGAACGTGCCCCCTAAAAACGCTCCATAATGGGGTTTAACTTCCCCTTTATGTGGGCAGTGATTGACCCCATAACAAGGGCAGTTATAACTGAGACGCGGGTTTCGACCCTCGCGCCTCGGTGCCGCAGTGCTGCTGAGACGCGGGTTTCGACCCTCGCGCCTTGGTGCCTCAGTGCTGCTGAGACGCGGGTTTCGACCCTCGCGTCTTGGCGCTGCTTAGATGGTTATGATTAACTCTGCGTCTGGAGTTTGAACTCTGCTTTTGAGGACTTATCTCAATGATTTTTTAGACAGCCTACATACTCAGATGTGGATATATGTGCGCTGGGACGCTAGTTCACATATCTAGACATCAGGGTAATACGAGTAATAATATAATAATAATAAAAGATGCCAGGTATGAATCCGTAGTATGCTTTGCCATGTTTGCTTGTATTGGGTTTTCTTCTGATTTCGATTTTATGATTATCATACTATACCTGCTCATATCTTGCCTTTCCACATGTGTTCTATTCTACCAGTCTCCTGCTCTTATCTTATCATACCTTGAGTATTTCCTACTTGATATCAATTGCTGTATATCTATTTGCTCCTGCATGCTTGTGCTCACGACACGATTTTCATGCATATTTATGATCAATTTATCGATACACGTGTGCTTATCTATGCTCGCCATCTGACTTTCGCATCACCACTCGCCGGGGAGTTCTGACTCCTCTGGATTCTCATATCCAGGTTTTGGAGTTTGGAGCGTGTGGATTCTCCACGTTGCTGATCAGAGTGGCGCAGCGGTAGCGTGGATCTCCACAGACCGTCCAGAGCCCCATCCTTTCAGGCCCCCTGTTCGGCTCTAGAGTTTTCCTGTTATGACTCTGAGCCTCTTTTTGTACTGTTCATACTTGTACATCTCCTTGTATTCTCGCATTTGCACCATATTAGTGATGTAATATTATTGTAATATTGGGTCACTTCCTGTGATAACTTTATAATTGTACTCATGTGTTAGAATGTATAATGCACCACTTACTTCCGTACTCTGATTCTTGCCTGTATTGATGTTTAGCGTATATACGTGAGGGTATTTCTGACCTATGTATATACGTCGCAGTGACGTCCCCATAATCGGGGCATTACAAATGGGATGGTCTGACCTAAAAATAAAAAGAGATTTAAGACAATATATGAAAAAGTGGGGTGAGTCGTAGAGCGACCTAGCCAACCTAAATTCCGCCCCCGTGGGGACATGTTGAATTCAATAAGGGAAATCAAGTCAAGCTAAATCTAGTTAACCTTTCTTAGTTTGTTTAGTTTTTTCATTTATTTAATTGCACGTGATGGAATCAATAGTTTAAAATATATATGTTATTATATTTCGCATTGAATATTTTCTTCTCTCCCCCATCTCTTCTGTAAATTTGGTTTTTGATCTTTTCCTTTCCTCGCTTCACTGCTTCACTGAACACTATTGTGTCTTTTAAAATAATTTTCGGAAATTTGAAAAAAGTAAAAAAAAGGTGCAATCTAAATGAATAAGACTTAATTATATGAACACAATATCCACATTAGAACTAAAAATTAAAGCGCCTCTCACTTAATCAACTATTTTTGATCAAAGGTTTGTATTAAACCTAATTATTAAGTTTTGGGTTAGATGAGCTAACCACCCCAAACACACACCAACGAGATCCAAGTTGGCTCACTAACTTGATCTCTCATCATCTAACAACCCAACTAATAACTAATAACAACAATATTTCATCATCTAATCTAAAATTAATTGGACAAATTAAATTTCTTCATATGACTGCATGATCTGAATTTAACGTTGTATAATAGTACGGAATAAAACCATTCTTTTTTTGTTCACTTTTTTTTTTTGATAATAAATAAATAAAGATCACAAAGGCATCATCAATGATCAATCCATGACCTATTCCTCTTATTTTTTTTAAAAAAAATTTCAGCATTTTTTTTGCAAAATAAATAATAATTTTCTTCTTACTATAAAGAGAGAACCACATGGCAGTCACCAAGGGATTCATGAGTTGTAACCGTGTGCATTGAGACTGATAGATTAAGATAGGAAGGAAATATTTATTGTTTTTTGATAATTAACTTATTGTAGATAACTTAAAAATTCTCTTTTTTTTTTTTCGAGTCGACGGTCTTACACTATTGGGATACTTCAAATAAACTGGAGTACATTCAGGAGAGAGCTGTGTGAAAACTTTTTCCGAGATATCTTTCAAAGTCGTAGGATAACGAACTTAAAACGCAGAGCTCGAGCGGCCGGCGAATGAGTGGTTAGTGGTAAAAATGTCATAGTTGATGGTATTCTTCTCTGCTTCTCTGCTCCTTTTTTCTGCTCCAGACATGAACATCTTCTCCGTATTCTTCAGTATTTAATTTTGAGCCGAAGGGAATTTAATTGCACGAGTGACAATTGGCGAAAATTAATAGTTTTGAGAAAAAAAAAATATAGTTTTTTAACACTTTGCTCGGGAGCTATTTCAATTAATGCAGCTGCATCCCGTTCTTGTATTTTTTTTCTAGCTTTTGTTGTTATGTGGTAAGTTACAGTCATTATCAGAAATAAGAAAAAATGTAGCTGCCTGCAACTCTAACAGTAAGAGATTATTATGTTAATAATTACATCACAGCTGCAGCATGCAACAAAAATAATCTTTCTCACATAGCTGAAATTCTATTGAGAGAGTGAGAGAGTCAAAAAAAATTATGGACAATAGAGTTTTTAAAACTCTGTGATAGAACTTGGGTCGACTGGGCGGTCGATCAACTTGCACAGAAGATGAGATATATAACACATCGATTACCGAGCAGTCGACCAACCTGAAAAGTAAAGAAGAAGCCCTTTGGATCGGCCGATAGATAGGTCGACCGATCTTTCCAGTAAGACCTGCAAAGAATTGACATGAAGCGGTCGACTGGACAGTCGACCACACTCTGTGTTCTTGGCATGCTCCAGAGCCAACAGTAATTGTAATCAAATTGACCTATCTTAAATTTGATTTAATTTTTTTTTGAAATTTCACTATATCGACGACGTTAAAAATGCTTACAAATTCATCATAGGCAAACATTTATGCACTTCACCGTATATTAGATATTTTGTTGGGATTTGGGTCGAACAAATAGTCCCACATCGGCTAGACGTGGGGATGGTCTTGGGTTTATAAGGATTTGGACAACTCTACCTAACAGACTAGTCTTTTAGGATGGAGCCCGAGTCCTTCAAGTGGTATCAGAGCCATGCCCCGAACTTAGTCGTGTGTGACCAACCGACTGCAGTTGGTACTTCACATAAGGCGTGTCGTCCTCCCACGCAGTGAAGAGTTGGATCTCGATGGAGCATTTGATCTTCCGGTGCGAAGATAGTTGAGCTTGCAGGGAGACTCTTTGTTCGAGGGGGGCTTGTTGGGATTTGGGTCGAACAATCGGCTAGACGTGGGTTTATAAGGATTTGGGCAATTCCACCTAACAGACTAGTCTTTTAGGATAGATCCCCGAGTCCTTCATATTTGATATGTGTCTTATTCCTCAGTTTCTATTTCTTTGTCTTTTTCAATTTATGGATTGAATCATTTCATCATAAGAACGAATATATCCAACTCTTTTTGAGCTTCTCCGTCTTATTAACTCTCTTCAAGTTCTAGTTTTTGCAATGCAGTGAAGTTGCAGCATTAAAGTTGAAACTATCATTAATTTTGCCAATTCAAAACTAACTCTTCACAGCATTAAATCAATGGTAAATTGCAAAGAAGCTCTTGTACTATTATTGTTTCATAAAAAATCTATTGTGATATTGAATTGAGCAATAATTCCACTTGTAGTATCAAATTTAGAAAGAAACATTCTTATTGTACTAATACAATAATATTTTCAATTTCTATCATACTAAGATAATGGATGGAAAAAATTTGTTAAAATTTACAACATTATAGCTATTTTTTTGCTTAATTTGATAATGCATGAGCATTTTCAACTCGTTTCAATAGTGCATGTGAATTTTCTACAAAATCAGTATAATATTTCGCAATTTATCTTTAAATCAACTGCTACTTCCGTTCAGTTTTTGTAATCATTTTTCGTCCAGACACAAAAATTAAGTTGAATTGTAAAAGTAATATTGAGAATGATAAAAATAGTATTAAAAATAATAGAAATAACATTGAGATTCAAACTGAACTACTAATTTGAGATAAAATTTGATAAAAAAATAGACTACTATTTTTGAACGGAGAGAATAAAGATTCTGTGAATAAAGGAGAGGTGCACTTTTTATTTAAAAAGGAAAAAAAATGAGCGGCATCATGATCAAAGATTGAGGGACAGACATGACAAGGGTGCATGGTGATGTTGGGTAGAACAAAAATTCACTGCAAATTGGTCCTCCTCCTTTATCGATCGACTACAAAATGCCTCCCATTTCCTTTGCCTCACTATTGGCAATCTAATCTAGCCACTGTTAACAAAAAGATTTGATGCATCCAATTTCTAATATTATAAGAACCAATCATTTGAAATGTTCAAACTTACGAAGAATCCTATGCATGGGTCATAATTTAGTAACACAATTGCATGAGCAACACATGCCATTTCTTCAAGCTATGAGTTTCTTGTTTTTTTTTTCTTTTTTCTTTTTTCACGAATATCATGAAGAATATGTCGCTATTTTCTTTAAAAATCATTCAGGGAGGAGAATGATTTTATTGAGAACTCAATGGTTTCTTGTTGACAAGTTTCGTTGAATGATTATTGATGTTTGATAAGAAAAACTAAATTAAAATCTACTAAAATTTTACCCCTTCTTCGCATGATGATAGCATATTTGTCTTCTTTTTAAATACATGAATTTAGGACCTTTTCATGTCACTTCTACACTCCTTTTTTATTTTCCTTTTTTATTTTCATTATATAATGTAATTTTTCTTTTTTTGGAAGTAAATATATATTAGCGTAAAGTATGTATCTGTTTATATAGAGTTGGAATTTCAACTCGAGCAATTCCAAGTGACTAATAAATGAGATGGCTCAAATATTGTGTGCCTAAGTAAATAATTTTGAGTTTAATTATACTATACTACCCCAGTAACTAGCTGGCTGTATCGAATTTTTTTCTTGAATTTATTGTTATCATAATCAATGCTATACGTCGACTACTGAGAACATCTAACTTTTTGTCTCATTTCAAGTCGAATGATTAGTCGACTACTGGAATGATCTAGTCGACTACTCTGAGTCACAAGTCGACTATACTACATGTATCTCATCGTTCTAGTTCCTTCTTTGATGCTTTCTCTACCTTCACGACGTATTCCAGTTACAATATTAACAGAAATTATAGTTCACATGGAAACTCAAAATTACAATTACTAAGAACTACTGAAATTCTGAAATTCCGAATAGAATAAACAACTATAAAAATATAAATATCCATCTCTACTGGCTAACAACGAATCATGTTCATTAACATAAAATCTCTCATACCATCGTTAACAAATTGAAATTGCAATAAACGAGAAATTCGGAATTCATAATTTCACATAAATCTTTCTTCTTCTTTTTTGGCTGAGTTTCCTTTTCGTTCAGAACTCTCAGAGCTTGTTTGGTTTTGAGGTTAAGTTTTTCAAGCTATTATTTTTTATACTGCAGTTTAGTGATTTTTCTTTTAACTCATGAAACTACAGTTTAAAAAACTAGAAACCTCTTACTACGAATAAAAATAAATTTAATTTCAGGAACCTTGAAAATCAAACATGTCCTAATTTGTTTCCTACGTTTCAATTATTAATTTTAAGATTTTTGACAAAAAAAAAAAAAAATCAATAGGTTGACAGTTGAAGATAGGCCATCTAGATCCGAAGTGGTCAAAAGACCAAGTTAGCCTAACTGCCGCCCAAACTGTCCAAACTACCGTCAGCGCTTTCAAAACAAACCGTGTGTCTTGTGTTTATAGTTGACGCAAGCCCGGTCCAAGGACACAATGGGAATTCTACCAACTGAAATGGGCGTTCAATGTTTAATCACAGTTATGAATGTATTTAAACCAGAAGCTGAGGAGAGAAACAGGGGAGCAAACAAGAGATAGAGAGAGAGAAAATAGAATCAGAAACAAGAAAACAAAGGAAACTAAGAGAGAGATGGATTTGGGAAACTTTGAAGATGATCTCAGATTGGTTGTTGATGTTGATGAGTTTGATTCTTCTTCTTCGTCTCCTTCTTCTTCTTCCTCTGTGGTGCTCTGTAGAATTTGCCATGAAGAGAGGATGAGAGCTCAACAAGCATGGAATCACCCTGCGCTTGTTCTGGGACTCTCAAGGTAAAATTCTAAGATTTTAGGGGAAACCCATAAAAAAAAATGTCTTTTTTTTTTTTTTTTAATGTTCCTGATTTGGGTTTTCTTTGTGTTATTGTTTTTTTTTTTTGTTGCAGTTTGCTCACAGAGAATGCATACAAAGATGGTGTGATGAGAGAGGAAGCACGGTTTGTGAGATTTGTCTCCAGGTTAGAGATGGGTCTTTGCTCAATTTGATTGATTATTCAAAAATTGTCTTTTTTTTTTTTGCGGGCTGTTTGAAGGTTTTTTTTTTTTTTTTTTTTTTTGGGGATAGAGCTTTCATGTCTTCATGGATACATGAAGGGCTCTATCAGCTCTACCAAACTTTGTTCTTTTCCTATAAAGTTCTATGTCTGTTTGGATTTAAGGAATTGGTGTGAAGTGAGGAAGTAGGAAGTAAGATTTATTTCCTTTAGGAAAAAGGGAAATGAGTAGTAAGTTTCTAGTGTTTGGATGTTGTTGGGAAGTGTGGTTTGGAAAATGTTTTGTCGTTTCCGGTGTTTGGATGGTAATGAAAAGTGAAAATGGAAAAGTTGACCACAAAGTTGACCGCAAAATATATTAAAATAAAATTAATTAAGAAAAATAAAAAATAGATTGTAATTAGAATGCAAGTGAGATTTACATGACCAAAAAATTAACTGTTTTATGCTATAACTTATTATAAATGAGATTTACATGACCACAAAATTAACTGTAGCACTCTGGAAGTGAGAAAATGGTTGTGTAAAAGAGAGATGAAAAAGGGAAAAGGGGGTTTTCTTATTTTTCTTTTTCGGTGTTTGGATAGATAGGGAAATGAGCAATTATACTTCCCCACTTCCTCACTTCACTCGGATTCCTTACATCCAAACACGCCCTTTGTTGAATAGAAATGTCCCCCCCCAAAAAAAAATTTTTTTTTTCCTAATTTCATTATTCTTCAAATTTCCTCCTTTTTCTTTTGACTTGTCCCCCCAATTTATTTTGAGTTGCTGTTGTGTCTTTTGAGTTTGGTGTGAATTCTCAATCCATTGGGCTTTAGTTGTATGTGTTTTGTTATGGTTTCAAGCAAATCCTTGATTTTCCATCTCAATATTTGAGTTATTGTTGAAACCTCTCTCTCTCTCTCTCTCTCTCTCGGGTATGTGTGTAGGGTCTCCAACATTGAACTGTGACAGTCAATCTTCTCTCTTTATTTGTTTCTCTCTCATTTGTAGCTAAAAGATATGAAATTTTGTGAGTTTTATGTCCAATTAACTTCACATATTATCGTCTAATGTCTATTAATTTCTCATTCTATGCAGAAATTTGAACCAGGCTACACTGTTCCCCCCAAGTTGGCTCTGCTTGATATTGCTGTGACCATAAGGTAACTTTCATGCCCCTAACTCTTTCATTCATGCATTTCTGTAATTAAAAAGAAAAGGGAAAAAAAAAAAAATCATGCATTTCTTTTAATTGTATGAACAAAAAAGTGTACTGTTTGAACCCTCATAAATAAAATATTTATATATCTCTCCCCACAACTGCTAGGAGAGTACGGGTTAATAAGTTTAGCGCAGTGAAGATTCAGAATGGGTCTTTAATTTGAATCTCTTATCCATAAATGGATTGATCAGAAACTGTCAGTAGAAAAACCCTAGCTGGTGATCTATTGATTTTGAGTAGATGATCAGTGTGGGGTCCACTTTGTTCCTAAAAACACCTAGATATTTTCTCTTACAGTGCAATAATTAGAAATTAACAGATACTAATCATGGGTTTAATTGCAATTTTTCTCTTTTTTTTGACTGCAGAGGGAGTTTGGAGGTCCCAAGATTGAACTATGAGACTGAATTTACAGGAGACACTGATGATGAATCTGACAGTGATCACCCTGAGTGCTCCCCTCCATCTGATAACAGAAGCGCGATTTGGTTTCGATCCATAGCTATCATTGTGAGTTAACTTCGCTAAATTTCTCAAAATTTTCCGACATTTTAAACTTCATCTAATCGATTTTTGAAATTCGGACTTGCTTCCAGTGCATGCTCATACTGCTGGCAAGGCATCTCATCGCCGTGGTATCAGCTGGAGAGGGCAATTACCCCTTCGCGCTGGCCACTGTAAGTACTTCAGTTTTGATTGATACCGTTCATTCTTGTTCTTGAGAGTTCTAGCCTCACGAGCTCATCACCTGTAGGTCCTTTTGCTGAGAGCGAGCGGCATTGTATTGCCATTCTATTTCATGATGAAAGTAGCAGAAGCCATCCAAAAGGGGCAAAGGCAGCAGCAGCGCCGCCTGCGCCTTCAGTTTCATGTAAGTTCTTGATTACATGTTGATATTGATGTCGTGAAAAAATATATCGATATATCTCTTTTATTAGACCAAGTATACTCAAAACGATCGCTTTCCTTTGAAACAGAATAGAAGAGGTGCTTCCCCGGTGCATAGAGATGAAGAAGATGAACTGCTGCAACAAGATACAGTCATCCAAGTTCACCATGACCACCATCAAATGTTTATTATGATGCATAAAGAAAGAGCTTAGTCCCTTGTATACACACACAAAAAAAAAAAAGAAAAGAAAAGAAAAAGAAAAGAAAAGAAGAAGAAAGTTTGTTTTTAAATTTTTGATTCAATGTATATCTTTCTCATCAAAGGATAAGCCACAATACAAAAGGGGGGAGAAGCAAGAGATGCAGCTCCCCTTACACAGTAAAACAGTTTGTGTACACACATTGTATCTTGTCTTTGCTTTAGTTTGTCCAACAACCTATTCTGCCTTTGAGGTGAAGTCCCAGGAACCAAACAGTGGCACACAAAGGAAAGAAAGGAACCTTTCAAGAGCTAAGAAACACATTGACTATTTGTATTCCCCCTTCTATTTCCTTCGATGAAAGTTAGGCTTTTTTTCTGCCTGTGGCTGCACTAAAAAGATAGAATCTTTCCCTTAGTTCCTTGGCTCAATTGCTATAAGCTTTACAAGAACATTATTGTATTGGGAGGAAAGAATAGAACCTCCCAACTCTTGGAGACAGGGGAAATGTATCATAGTATAGGATCAAAGTTAATAAAAAAAGAGTCGAGGATCAAAATAGGCAAATTTCTAATAAGTAGAACACCTAACACAACTACACCAAGAAAGATTGAGAGAATCAAGCAATATACCAGTAACGGGAGTGACTTGCAAGGTTCTTTTCTTCAAGTTTCGGTACATTGTCCCTCAGAAGCTGATGCCTGTCCAACTGAACTTCAGGTAAAGACAACATATGATTTATGTTAGCATAAGAGTACAACGAAATCATATTAAAAGAAAGGCAGCAGGATGCACGCAGCCTTGCGCCGCTCTGTGAAGATGATGTTTCTGCTACTCAACATCATAACAACCTCCAGGTCACGATCAACGTGATCATAAGCAAAGGCCATAAATAACATTCCACGAAAAGAAGAAAAAAACAGACCGTAATTAACACGCCTTCAATGATGCATTATGCAATTATAGCATATGAATTTTATACCCACAGAGACAACAAGATGCCGGACAATACAAATTCCTGTCTACTGTTATTGCATCAAATATAATGATGCCAACGAGCTAAATCATAAAGAGCTATCACCTTAACACCGACAAGTAGAATAAAAGCTACATGTGACTACTATCAACCTCTGAGAACTCCCTACAAAATGTGTGTAGGCAATTATAGCATATGATCTTTATACCCACATAGAAAATGAGATATCAGACAACAATAAGGCCCAATACAAGATAAAAATTACATGTGCTAAAAATCACATGCATAAATTTCAAGTTACATTTACTTTTCATATCACAATTGTACACTCTATACAATAAAAAAAAAAAAAAGTAATCACTCAATAGAACAGAAAACCTTACAAGCAGTGAAACATAAGTTTTGAAGTATGTTGTTGATCACACTGAGTCTTGTGAGACTCACGATTTCAGTTCCAGCTATGAATGGAAGAAAAATTAGTTCTAAGATGAACAAGGCATTGTTGCAGTAGTTGTGGACTGTATTGGCTGCACGGCATTACCTTAATAGTGATATGGCACATAGGTCTCAAGTTAGCATGTTTCTGTAATCAGAGTTATCAAATTTGTCATTCTATGCATTGTAATAGACCATAGAAGAATTATATGCATCAAGATTTTCACTAGAATACAAGTATTTCACTTTGGACGTGCCAATATTGCCCTCTATGGCTGAAATGAAGAATAATACCTTATTGGACACAATCTATGTTGCACCAGCACAGATAAGCGACTCAGATACACACAACATGACACCCTAACACAGAAAATTGTGAAAAGCACGCACAGAACAAACGTATTCTGTTTTGACATATGAGTCTGACATGAGACAACATTAAGATAGAAGTGTACGTCGTACATAGAGTATCACTGATAACTTCAAATCTAACTCCAGGAGTTAAATCTGAAACTTAAGTTCATTGCAGTAACTAAACATTCAGCAAGCACAAAAGAAGGGCAAATCAAATCTTTGGTGCTAAGAGGGAGGAGGAGACACACATTTGGCAATCAAGAAGATAGGCAGACGCTGCATCTAGTTGGCTTATCCATTTTGACTCTCATAGACAAAAACCCATAGCCAAATCATTTAATTATGAGAAAGCAGTGTATCCAATAAAATAGAAAATGGAACCGTATTTCTCTAAGCAAATTTGCCACATAGAGAAGAGTTTGTCCAGATGTTCCCTTCGTCTTCGTGTTTCATTGAATTATTGCTCGATTTATATTTTTCTTCATATGCTGAGTGCATATAAGACAAATAATGGGTTATCATGTTTAACAGCTCACTTGTTACATTGACAGAAATCTCAAAGATTCCTACTGATTACAAGTAAAGTAAACTTGAGGTGTAGGAAATCAGAAAATTTGAGCACTATGTTGCACTAGAACAGGCACAGAATATAGATATGCATTATGGATATGGCAGATATTAAATTCAAGATATGAGTACATCTTCGACATGGCACTAATAAAATTATATATCTATTCGACTTGATCTTTTACCTATGGCATGATTATGCAAGAGTATAATGGTTAAGAAACATAATAACTAAGATATTATAATATATTTTGAAATTATGTACATCGGTAATTACCTAAGCAGTCATAATTTATATTAAGTGGACAAAATAATATAAATTCACCTGCAAATCAAATGAAATTGTGAAACCATCACTAATGTATTAAAGTCTTTAACTTCTTAGATTCTATTACATCTTTGATACATCTACGATATGTTATAAAAAATTGGATACGTTAAAAAATGTCTCCAAAAGGTTCTCATCGGGTATGAGAAACATATTTGGTACGGGCATGGGTCCTCAATCAAAGTATATGTGAAACATAGTTCAAACAGCTTTTAAATTGATACTACACAATGATGTCAAATACATTTTACCTTCAAAAACTGGCATATAAAATGATCAACCTCAACAAAACTTCAGGAATTTTGGAATGACAATTTGATATGTGCCAGAGTTGATGAATGAACAGATTGCTGGTTCTACCCATAAAGCAATAAATGCTTGGAGGGTAGAGATTCAAAAAACATTTATGATAGAAGATGAAATGTCTAAGTCAAAAAAAGTTCATCTGGTAGGCCAAGGCTATGGGGAAACACAGAATTTTGAAGGTTTATCTATCATCCATGGTCCCTGATAAAATCATCACAGTTCAAACAGTGGAAGCATCATACCTAACTTTGAAGTGCAAAAGAAACTCTGACCCCTCACCAGACATCAGTTAAAGCAGATCTACCATATCTCTGGGCCCTCATGGAAAAGGAAAGAAAAGGGTCTATAATCTAACGAGTTCTATGCTTATTCATCAATGTGACATTCTATGGGTCAACACTTGAATTTCATACACCATCAGACTTGAGATATTTTAAAAAGAATGAACCTATTTCAATTGAAATTATCCTACTCATCAATGTCGCAAGGAGTACAAACCAATGCAAAGAAGATAACCCGCTACAACACAGATGATATTTCATAGGCGGGAGAACAACTAGTGTGAGAGATTAAGAACTAGAGAAGATATTGAGAATGATATACTTGGATGACTGCCACACTACGTGGCATAACACTTCTATCATATAAAGTCATACTATATTAGTCATGTGGTGGAGCTCTGCCTTAGACACCATGCACTACGTGACGTTCACAAGCTTTGCCTACAGCATCCCAAATAGCAACTTTGCATGAGAGGTAAGTGATTAACCCACTACATCTCTATGCACTCACCGCCATTCAAGCGTACGGGGAGTTGAATCATAATAACTTAAGGCAGTTATTATCTAAAGACTAAAATTGTACTTCTTCACCAGAAAAAGGAAATATGTCCTGCCTAACATAAAAGTAATCAACTGAATCACTCAGTTCATCAGTGAAAATCAATCAGAATATAGCATTCATATCAACAAAATCCTTAGAGAAGAATATACTTAATCAGAAATGTACAATAACTATACAAAATTCCACTCAATTAATTCATAGAGTTACTCCAATAATACAATCAATACAACAAACTCAGCAAGAACATACCGGAAGGGAGAAGGTCAGCATCCATAATCTATCAAGAACCAGTTCAGAAGAGTCGCTCTCCAGTTTGATTGGGAACTCTCCTTCTGAACCCCTTCTTCATTCTCTCAGCCCAATCATTCATAATGTTAGAAGCATCAAACTTCCCTGAAAACTTCATCTTCTGTGCAAGCTCATATAACACATCAGGTTTCCCTGCCTTTGAGAGATCTGCGGCAAATTTATTATAATCAATCTCGGGTGCTTTCATCCCCTTATTCATCATCTCTTCTATACACTTATAAGCCGCATCGGCCCTCCCGTGTCTTATATGTCCCCCAATAAACACCGTATAAGAATTAATATCAGGGCAAAACCCTTTCCTTCCCATCTCTTCCCAAACTGCACAGCCCATATCATAATTGTTGCAATGAAAGTAGCACTTCATCATCATATTGTAAGTGTGAATTGTCGGCTCGAACCCACTCTGGATCATCTTCTTATATATCCTCATCGCATCTTCTGGCATGTTACGATTTGTCATCAGCTTGATCAGGGCATTGTAAGTCCGTCCATCAGGCGGACACCCCTTCTCCTTCATCTCTCTAAGCATGCCTGACACCCGATCCATCTGCCTCGAATTTCCAAACCCAACAATCAAACAAGTGTACGTCGCAACATCAGGGGCACATCCGGATTTGATCATTTCATCAAAACAAGCGACTGCCCGCTCCATCTTTTGTGCTTTGCATAAATCATGGATCAAAATCGTGTAGGTTCGAGCATTTGGGGCTGGCCCTTTGGCCTTCATGAGCTCAAAAAGCTTCACCGCCTCCGGTCTCCTCTGGCCTCCAATAAGCCCTTCAAGCATTATATTATAAACCACGATATCCGGCTTAAAACCCTTATCAAGCATCTCATTCCAAATCCTTCCAGCCTCAACCAAGTTCTTAACCTTGCAATAACCATAAAGAAGCATACTATAAGTCCTCAAATTCATCTCAAACTGATCCTTCATCTTCTCAACCAACTCAGCGGCCTCCTTCGCCAGCTTCGACTTCACCAAAGAATCAATCAAGCAATTAAATGTATCAGTCCCGGCATCAAAATCGGATCTTTTCATCATCTTCAGCACCCCAACAGCCTTCTTCATCTCTCGAGCCGAAGCAAAGGCCTTGATCGCAACCGTGAACGCCTCGACGGAAAGCAACCCCTTTTCCCCCATCTCATCCAACAATTCCACCATCGACTCAAACTGCCTCGTCTTCCCGAGAACACTCAGCATCTTCGAACAGGTCGACGGATCGTGGGCGTACCTCGGTCTCGACCCGGCCCACCGGAAGAACCGATATGCCGGCTTATGCGCGTGCCGGAACCGATCGATAACACCAATCACCAACGAAGAGCTGAGATCAACGGCGAGCTCGTCGAGAACCGCCTCCATGTTCCGATTCGAGGCGAAGAGCTCGTCGACGACCTTGCAGACGCGGCCCACGTCAGCGGGCGCATGAGGATTCGGATCTGGACCCGGATCCAGATCCGATTCGGGTTCGGGTTCGGGTTCGGAAGAGAAGAATCGAGCGCTAGGGTTTAGGAATGGGGGCGGCACTTGTGCTGGGAGAGGAGGTGGGAGAGAGAGGGGACGTGGCAGAAGAGGCGGAGCTTGAAGAAGAGGACGAAGACGGTGACAATTAGGGTTAGGGTTAGGAGAACGAGGCAGGGGCAGAGGAGGACAAGGAGGGGGGACGGCGGCGGTGGAGAGCGGGTGCGGTCGGGTTCGAGATCCGGATCCGAAGCTTTAGCGGGTCGGGTCGCCGGACCTCGAAGGCCGCCATTGTGGTGGAAGCGGAGGAGAGGGTTTTGTTGGGGTCTTTTTATGAGAATAGACATTTGGATGCCATTAATGGGAAAAAAGGAGGTTTTTTTAAGGGTTAGTGTTAGGGTTTTGCAGCCGGAGGGGGTGCGTGGGTGTTGGGTGCGGGGGGTGCGTTAGAGCAAAGTGACTGATGAGAATCTTTCTTTGAAGTTAGGGAATCCCGACATCTTAACTAATAGTACGAAAAATACTTGATTTATTCTACATTTAGGTGGGTTTTTTTCTTTAAGGCCTGTTTGGTTAAGGGTGGAAGTGAGGAAGTGAAGAAGTGAGGAAGTGGTAATAGTTCCCTTTGGAACTTGAGAATTGGTTAGTAAGTTTTCTGGTGTTTGGATGTTGTTGGGAAGTGTGGTTTGGAAAATGTTATGTCTTTTCCGGTGTTTGGATAGTAACGTGGAAGTGAAAGTGGAAAAGTTGACTATAAAGTTGACCGCAAAATAATATTAAATTAAAAATTAATTAAGAAAAATAAAAATTAGACTGTAATTAGAATACAAGTGAGATTTACATGAGCAAAACATTAACTGTTTTGTGCTACAATTTTTTACAAATGAGATTTACATGACCACAAAATTAACTGTAGCACTCTGGAAGTGAGGAAAACGTTGTGTAAAGGAGAAAAGAGAGAAGGAAAAGAACTTTTTCCATTTTTCTTTTCCGGTGTTTGGATGAACAGCGGAAATGAGAAAAGACACTTCCCACTTCCTCACTTCCACCCAATTCCTTGAATCCAAACAGCCCCTAAATTGAGAGGATGAAAACTCATATTGAGAAATGATTTTTAGAGAAGGATTTTGGGGAATAATTATCAAATAGTTTGCTAATTATATATCTAATCACATTCAGATTAGACAAATAGCTTTAATGTTCATAAACTTAACTAATAAACTAGTCAAGTGCTCGTAGGTCTCCTTAAATTGTAATCAAGGAGGCGGCCTAAAACCCTGTAGGATCTATAATCAAAGCAACACAACACTAAAGGGGGGTGAATAGTGTTTAAAAACTGTAAATTAAATTACTTGCAGGAAATAAAATAAACACAAGATAAACTCAGAAAATTCAAACGCAAAGACAAGAGAGTTATCCTGGTTCGGTCCTTGTGACCTACATCCAGTCCCCAAGCAAACCGCTTGAGATTTTCCTTTCCTGATTTGTGTACACCCACAACCAATACCTTGTACACCACTTGACAAACGCCCTTTGCCAAATGTGCACAACTCCTCTTTACACCAAGAGAACAAACGCCTTGTACAACTTTCTTCTACTCCCAAGAAGACGCCTTGTACAATGATCTTCTTTGAATGATTACAATGATCCTATAAGCCTTGAGATTGAATGTATTTGTGGACAAGTTTCTTATAGGAAGGATTTCAGGAATCTTCACAATGGACTTTGGAATTTAGTGAAGAAAACTGAAAGAGAAACTGGTTTTCATAAAACAGAATATTTGGACAGAGTTTAAGGCTAAAAACTTTGGATTTTAATTAGTGTGATAGCCCTAGGACAATACCCCTATTTATAGGTGAAATTCATAGGAAGTTAGGGTAGTTATCAGGCCAAATTCAAATTTTGAAACGTTGAAAAACACACCAGAATTCACCAACTGCACAGCAGTTAACAACTGTTATTAGTCGACTTGAACAGGATATTAGTCGACTAGAAGAACAAAATTTACACTAATTAGTCGACTACAACAAGGGGTTAGTCGACTATCTTTTGGCTGATACAGATACTAAGTTCCTGGATAACTGAATGTAGTCGGCTATATATTCATTGTTAGTCGACTAGGTAAGGTGTTAGTCGACTATACAAGTTTGATAAGTCGACTAAGTTTCATGTCAGACAGAAACAGAGAGCAAGGAAATTTTTGTATGGGTTATTAGTCGACTTGGGAAAATCTATAGTCGACTAGAGTATCTGTTAGTCGACTATACAATGGGGTCAAGTCGACTAACTTTCCTGACAGACAACAAACAGAAACTTGGGTCATTTGTTTTGAAAGTATCTAGTCGACTAGGATTTTTGGTAAGTCGACTATATATGGGGTAGTCGACTATATTAGAAGGTCAAGTCGACTTGAAAGGGTATTTTGTGTAAATTTTCAAGGCTTTTCACAATATTCTAAAATTACACAAAATATCCAATAATTCCCATAAGCTTCAACTGGCTTCAAGTGAGGTTGAGTAATCATAAATGCTTGTCCATCATCACTTGTCCATCATCAAAATTGTTCAACTTTGTAGGCTTCAACATTCTCCCCCTTTTTGATGATGACAACCTGTGATAACTCCCCCTGCAGAAAAACTCCCCTACAGTAAATATGTTATAACAAAATGATATATATATATATATATATATATATATATATATATATATATATATATATATATATATATATATATATATATATATATATAATCAAGTTTTCTTGTTTGCCCCTGCAGAAAGTGTTAAGTTTCCCTTCCCTGCATTGTCATATGTCAGTATCCATATATTTGATAACACATATGTCATATGTCCTTGTCACAAAATTTATGTCAAGTTTCATTGCTGATATGGAACATATTGTCATAACACATATGTTAATCTCTTCCCATAACACAGAAATTTGTTACATAGAATTCTGTGCAGATATGGAACACAGGCATAGAAATGTTTAGATATGCAGAACATAGCAGATTTTCAGAATATGTAACGGGAGTGCAGCAGAATACACAGATACACAGACATAACACATAGAGTGACAGATTTATAACACAGATATAACACATAAGTTCTCCCCCTTTGTCATTAACAAAAGCAGAAAACACATACATTGTTTTCATACGGAAATACATATTAAAAGAGACTGAAAACAGAAAATACATAAAAAAGAAAAACTGCAAAAGCAAAAAATATATATAGAAACGCCAACGCCATAATCTTCAAAGGTCGGATCCGGGAGGAGGAGGTGGCGGAAAATGTGTCTTAAGGAGGTTCAGAATCTCTGTTTGAGTTGATGCAAAGGAATCCATCTGAAGTTGCATATGCTCAAACCGAGTCATCATTAAAGACTGATTTTGAAGCACTTGATTCTGAGTGTCTTGAAGAACTTGTTGTTGGACATGAAGAGAGGCAATCTCAACAGACAGTGAATTGTAGAATGCATCAGTGTAAGAAGAAGGTGGTTGGTTTGGAAGTGGTTCAGTGAAAGGAGGTTGGGTAGAGGAAGAGGGATGTTGAGTGAGACTATGTGGTGGTGAAGAGGGTTGTTGTGGAGGAGGAGGAGGAATATCAGTAAGTTTCATACGGTGAATAGCAGCACGATCAAACAGTTCGAATACCTTAATGACACTAGTTTCGGAATCAAGATCAACGCGAAATTTCCGAAATACATATGTCAAAAAAGCTCCAAAAGGAAGGAATGAAGTATGTGACTTAACCATGGTATCAAATACAATTTTGGCCCAATTGACCTCGAGTCCAGCCATAATAGCATAGACACACGAGGATAACTCTCGAGAATAGTAGTTATAACTACCAGTCTTAGGGCAAATATTGTATGCAAGGATACGACCTATGAGACGGGGAATAGGTTTCAATTTGGTGTTGGTCATAGGTAAGCCTTGGCCAGGGAGAAAGATACTACTCAAGACTTCCTCATCATCCATGGTAATATCATCAAGCAAGAGACCGTGATAAGGAATAGACAAGATACGGCCGATTGATTTTGGGGATAATTTAATGTTAATACCTTTAACCAATGAGTAAATATGGACATCGTCCTCATTATCTTCATAGGTTAAATTAGTATAAAACAAGTAAATTAAGAATGGATAGTATCCTTGTCTTGAATCAGTAGAAAACATATGAAACAATCCACAGTTTTGCAAATATGAGACAATGTCATAGTGATGAAAATCCTCATATTTAACAAATCTACCGGGGAGTATTTCTAAGGAGGAAAGTCTAATGTAATCCTCTTCTAGGGCAGGATTCTTTAGAAATGCCCTAAAATCAACTTGTGAAGATGATGATGAGGGAGTGAACTTAGTTTTCTTGGATTTAGACATGGTGAAAACTGAAATTGAAGCAAGATAAAACTAGAAATGAAAGGGAAGTGCTGAGATTAGAAAGATTTTACCAAGAACTGAAGAAAATTGAAGGAATTTGAAGAGGGTTCACTGCTGAAAACTGCGGCAGATTTCTCTCCTTGCGGCCTGAAGTCGACTGGATCTGCGGCTAGGAAAGAGAAAAGAGGGAAAGCTAGGGTTTTTATGTTGGAATGAGTGGTTAGGATCAACCCTGGAGTGAAATAGATGGTGAGGATTAAAAAGGAGTGTTATTGGATCCTTAACTTAAGAAAATGGGTTGGGTTTCAAAGTGGAAAAATCGAAATCAGAAGACAGATTTTCACAGTATTAGTCGACTTGCAGGTTAGTATTAGTCGACTAATAAATGGACTAGTCGACTAGGAAGTTACTATAGTCGATTATTTTTTGAAAAATCAGAAAGTCAAGTCTCTGTTGGTGCACATTAGTCGACTGGGGCACTGTTAGGTCGACTAGGTCCTCTATAAGTCGACTAATAAGAAATAGTAAGTCAACTAATGAAGTAAAAAATGCCTTTGAAAATTCTGAAATTTTTTTTTAAAAATCTGAAAAATTGCAAATACCCAAATCTCTTCGAAATTTTATAAAAGTATCTTCTTTCAGAGGCTTTGTGAATATATCAGCAATTTGATTATCAGTTGATATAAAAGTTAAAGAAATGTCACCTTTTAAAGCATGATCACGTAGAAAATGATGTCTAATATCAATATGTTTGGTACGTGAATGATGAACAGAATTTTTAGATAGATTAATAGCACTGGTATTATCACACATAATAGGTGAGTTTGTGATAGTCATGCCATAATCAAGTAAGGTTTGTTTCATCCATATAATTTGTGCACATGCAACACTAGCAGCAATATATTCTGCCTCGGTTGTTGATAATGATACAGAATTTTGCTTTTTACTGAACCATGATACTAGTGAATGTCCCAAAAAGTGACAAGTACCACTAGTACTCTTCCGATCAGATTTACATTCTGCAAAATCAGCATCATTATACGATAGTAAATCAAATGTGCATGATTTTGGATAAAATAAACCATAATTGATTGTGTTATTTAAATATCGAAAAATCCTTTTCACTGCTTTAAGATGTGATTCCTTAGGATTTGACTGATATCTAGCACATAAGCATACACTGAACATTATATCAGGTCTACTTGAAGTAATGTATAGTAAAGAACCAATCATACCTCTATAGAGTTTCTGATCAACATTCTTACCATTTTCATCTTTGTCTAAAAATGTCGTCGTACTCATGGGAGTATTCTTATGACCAGAATTTTCCATGCCAAATCTTTTTAGAAGTTCCTTTGCATACTTGCACTGGGAAATGAAGATTCCATCCTTCATTTGCTTTATTTGCAGACCGAGAAAGTATGTAAGTTCGCCCATGTGGCTCATCTCAAATTCACTCTGCATGGTCTTAGAAAATTCTGGACAAAGATTATCGTTAGTAGATCCAAATAAAATGTCATCAACATAAATCTGAATGATTAAGATATCTTTATCAACATGTTTAATAAAGAGAGTTGTATCTGCTCTTCCCATCTTAAAATCAGAATTTAAAAGAAAACTTTTTAATCTATCATACCAAGAACGGGGTGCTTGCTTTAAACCATATAAAGCTTTCTTAAGTTTAAAAACATGGTTTGGAAATTTTTCATGTTCAAAACCTGGAGGTTGTTCAACATAAACAGTTTCTTTAATAAATCCGTTTAAAAGGCACTTTTAACATCCATTTGATATAGTTTGAAATTCATAAAACAAGAAAAAGCAAGTAAAATACGAATAGATTCAAGCCTAGCTACTGGTGCATAAGTTTCATCAAAATTAATACCTTCTTCTTGATTGTATCCTTGTGCTACTAACCTTGCTTTGTTCTTAATGACTTCACCTGTTTCATCAAGTTTGTTCTTAAAGATCCATCTAGTACCGATGACTGGATGATCAGTAGGACGTTGTACAAGATCCCAAACATCATTTCTGACAAATTGGTTCAACTCTTCTTGCATGGCAATGGTCCAAAAATCATCCGCACATGCTTCTTTGATATTCTTTGATTCAATGAGTGATATGAAGGCAATTTGTGTCATGTAGTTCAACTTGGATCTCGTCTGAACGCCTTGATTTATATCTCCAATAACCAAATCACGTGGATGATTTCTTACTTCAACATATGCTTTCGGTAACTCGGTAGAAGTCTCATCATCCTTAGAAATGTTAGTATCAACAGAAGATATAACAATATTATCAATAGGAGTATCTATAATATGATCATCATCATGTGGAGAAGTATTAGAAATAGGCTTAGTCAAGGATTCATCAAATTTAACATGTAATGATTCTTCAATAGTAAATGTTTTCTTATTAAATATTCTATATGCTTTACTTTGAGTAGAGTATCCAACAAAAATACCTTCATTGGATCTAGCATCAAATTTATCTAAAGCATCTTTTGTATTTAAGATAAAGAATTTACATCCAAAAATCTTAAAGTAAGAAACTTTTGGAATCCTGTTATAAAACAATTCATAAGATGTTTTGTTTAAAAAGGTCGAATAAGCACACGATTTAAAACATAACCTGCAGTAGCAATAACCTCAGCCCAAAAATATTTTGGTAAATTACTGTCCATAAGCATAGTTCTAGCACATTCTTGCAAAGTCCTATTCTTTCTCTCTATAACACCATTTTGAGGAGATGCTCTAGGAAATGCAAAATTATGTGTAATACCATACTTATCACAGAATTTTGAAAAAGATTCATTTTCAAATTCTCCTCCATGATCACTTCGAATAGTGACTATGTTTAGAGACTTTTGATTTTGAATTCTTTTACAAAAACTTGCAAATTCATCAAAAGTATCATTTTTATTTTTTAGAAAAATGACCTATGAAAAACGTGAATAATCATCAACAATAACAAAAACATATCTACTCTTGTTTAAAGAAGAAACACGAGTAGGACCAAATAAATCCAAATGCAACAATTCCAAAGGTCTATTAGTAGAAACTAAATCTTTAGATTTAAAAGATGATTTAACTTGTTTTCCTAATTGACAAGAATCACAAAAATAATCCTTTTTAAAAGCAATTTTTGGAAGACCTTTAACTAAATCAAATTTAGAAATCTTAAAAATAGTTTTCATATTCAAATGACCATCTTTTATGCCATAAAAAATAGTCATTATTAGAAGCAAGTAAACATAAATTATCATTAGATGATATGCAAGATATAGATAATTCATAAATGTTATTGTTACGAAAACCTTTGAATAAAATATCTTTCATGTTAGTATCATAAATAAGACATGCATCTTTTTCAAAAACAATTTTATAACCCTTATCACATAATTGACTAATACTTAATAGATTGTGTTTTAAACCACTTACCAAAAGAACATTTTCAATAAGGGGTTTTGAAATATTACCAACTATGCCGGTACCAATAACCTTTCCTTTGTTATTGTCTCCAAATATCACTGTACCTCCCTTTTTGATTTGTACGGAAGACAGTAGTTGAATGTGTCCGGTCATGTGTTTGGAACACCCACTATCAAGTATCCACTTTTCTTTAAAAGGTACCTATAAGATAAAAAAAATTGTATGGTACCCATCATGATAGGGTCCGAAAAAGATTAGCCTTTAGGAACCCAAATCCAATTGGAATTTGGTTTTCACTTGTTAGTATAAACATAATTCTCAGAATTACACACATCATGTATATAAGATGCAATATAAACATTTTTATCAACATCATTAAGATTCTTAGGAACCCATATATATTTGCATCTAATTCTTTTTGAAATAATATTTCTTTTCACAAAAGAATTATTATTATGAAGATGTGTAGATTTTACAAAATTAGTTTTTGAAAATCCAATACCAACATGAGTAGGTTTATAAATTTTATCTTTTGAAAAACCAAGACCAAAATGATTGTTAGACATCTTTTGAGAAGATAATAAAACATTTAAATTCTCTTTTCCTTTATTAAACTTAGTTACATTTTTCAAAAGATCTTCATACTTAATTTTGAAAACAATCATGTCTTTATCTAAAATAGAAATTCTAGAATTTAAAGAAATAGTTTCCTTTTTAAGTAAAGAATTTTCTTTTAAGAAAATTTCATTATCCTTTTTTAAAGATGCAATAACTTTTTCAAAATCTTCATTTTGAGAACTTAGAGAAGATGTTTGAGAAACAAAACATGTATTTTCATGAATGAGTCTTTCATTTTCCTTTATTAAGACTTTATTTTTAATCTTTTCATTTTTGAAATTATTAAACAATTCATTAAAAGCTTCTAATAACTCATCATAATCTTGTACCTCGTCTTCTTGGGCCATGAAGCAGATATTGGCGGTTTCCGTTGCTTCTTCTTCGTCAGAGGAAGATGAGTCGCTATCATCCCATGTTGCTTGGAAGGCTTTCTTCTTCTTATTGAACTTGTTGAAGTTCTTGAAGTGTCCTTTTGATTTCATCAATGGGCAATCCTTCTTTATGTGGCCTGGTTTGTTACACTTAAAACAAGTAGGATTATCGTTAGTATCTTTATTCTTTTTAAATTTACCTTGTTTTAAGAACCTTTTGAACTTTCTGGATAGCATCGCCATTTCTTCTTCATCGTCATCCGAATTGTCCGTGTCGGAGGATGCATGGAAGGCAAGTACTTTCTTCTTGGATGGAAGTTGTTGTTCGTCCTTCTTCCTTTCTTCTAACTGCACTTCATATGCCATTAGATTACCGATTAGGTTTTCTAATGTCATAGTTGAGAGATCATTCGCCTCTTCAATGGCGGTTGTCTTCTTCTCCCATTCTGGTATGAGTGCACGAAGGATCTTACGAACTCTTTCAACTTGAGTGTAGTCCTTTCCAAGGGATGCTAATGAATTGGTGATGTCGGTGAATCTTGTAACCATTTCGGATATGGTTTCATTCTCCTTCATTTTGAATAACTCAAATCTGTGGACAAGAACAGATATTTTAGATTCCTTAACTTTATTTGTTCCTTCGTGAGTTACCTGAAGAGTATGCCATATTTGATGTGCAGAAGTGGATGTAGACACACGGTTGAACTCTTCTTTGGTTAAAGCACAAAATAGAGCGTTCATCGCCTTGGCATCAAGATTTGCATTCTTCTTTTGATCTTCACTCCAAGCGTTGTAGTTGGTTGTTGGCTTGGTGTATGATGCTTCTACAATGTTCCAAAGATCGTAGTTGAGCGATTGCAAGTAGATCTTCATTCTACACTTCCAATAGTTGTAGTTGGTTCCGTCAAATAGCGGTGGACGTTGTGTAGAAGGTCCTTCTTTGAATTGTGACGAAGGGAACTCCGCTGCCATCCTCGTATGGTTGTTGCCTTGAACCTGCTCTGATACCAAATGTAGGATCTATAATCAAAGCAACACAACACTAAAAGGGGGTGAATAGTGTTTAAAAACTGTAAATTAAATTACTTGCAGGAAATAAAATAAACACAAGATAAACTCAGAAAATTCAAACGCAAAGACAAGAGAGTTATCCTGGTTCGGTCCTTGTGACCTACATCCAGTCCCCAAGCAAACCGCTTGAGATTTTCCTTTCCTGATTTGTGTACACCCACAACCAATACCTTGTACACCACTTGACAAACGCCCTTTGCCAATGTGCACAACTCCTCTTTACACCAAGAGAACAAACGCCTTGTACAACTTTCTTCTACTCCCAAGAAGACGCCTTGTACAATGATCTTCTTTGAATGATTACAATGATCCTAAAAGCCTTGAGATTGAATGTATTTGTGGACAAGGTTTCTTATAGGAAGGATTTCAGGAATCTTCACAATGGACTTTGGAATTTGGTGAAGAAAACTGAAAGAGAAACTAGTTTTCAGAAAACAGAATATTTGGACAGAGTTTAAGGCTGAAAACTTTGGATTTTAATTAGTGTGATAGCCCTAGGACAATACCCCTATTTATAGGTGAAATTCATAGGAAGTTAGGGTAGTTATCAGGCCAAATTCAAATTTTGAAACGTTGAAAAACACACCAGAATTCACCAACTGCACAGCAGTTAACAACTGTTATTAGTCGACTTGAACAGGATATTAGTCGACTAGAAGAACAAAATTTACACTAATTAGTCGACTACAACAAGGGGTTAGTCGACTATCTTTTGGCTAATACAGATACTAAGTTCCTGGATAACTGAATGTAGTCGACTATATATTCATTGTTAGTCGACTAGGTAAGGTGTTAGTCGACTATACAAGTTTGATAAGTCGACTAAGTTTCATGTCAGACAGAAACAGAGAGCAAGGGAATTTTTGTATGGGTTATTAGTCGACTTGGGAAAATCTATAGTCGACTAGAGTATCTGTTAGTCGACTATACAATGGGGTCAAGTCGACTAACTTTCCTGACAGACAACAAACAGAAACTTGGGTCATTTGTTTTGGAAGTATCTAGTCGACTAGGATTTTTGGTAAGTCGACTATATATGGGGTAGTCGACTATATTAGAAGGTCAAGTCGACTTGAAAGGGTATTTTGTGTAAGTTTTCAAGGCTTTTCACAATATTCTAAAATTACACAAAATATCCAATAATTCCCATAAGCTTCAACTGGCTTCAAGTGAGGTTGAGTAATCATAAATGCTTGTCCATCATCACTTGTCCATCATCAAAATTGTTCAACTTTGTAGGCTTCAACAAACCCAACATGTACCATTTTTATGAATGATCCTCTTCATTTATTATGATTGGAGTCCTAAAATGCTTATGAATAGAAAATCATTCAGTTTAGACTTTTTTAACTCGTCGATCAAACGGTATCATTTATTCTATTGTTAAAAATCGTTCATTTTGTAACTATTTGATGCATGGGTAAAAAGTATCAAAAGTGCATGATTTTTTATATACAATCATTTTAAGATATGTAGATGATTGTCGAAAAACAGAGAGAGGTTAAGTTTAAAAGGATGTTATCTGAATGTCGGTTAAGTCTTTACCTTTCATAATTTATCCGCTATAGTAAGGACTATCAGGTCGAATCCACAGGGAGGAATGCGATAGAAGCTTTTCAGTGTCTTTTTACAAACTAAATCGGTTAGGTTGTTCTTCTTTGTGTTAAAAGAAAAATATTGTGTTAACTATTAGAGATAGAAATATGATGGTGAAAATAAGGTTGGATTAAAAACTAGGTTTTGAAAATATTAAGAGCAAGGCTTACTAATCATCTATCACCACTAACTTACCGACATATTCTAGATTAAACTTCACTTTGAATCATAAAAATTATACCTTAGAGTTGCATTCAATTGAAGTAAGATACATAAGATGGAGAAACCCTATTTGAAATAATTACTAACCAAGACCTAACTGAAATCACCTAGAGGGGGGGTGAATAGGTGATAGTGCTAATCAAGAAACTAAATGCGAAAGAATGCGGAAGCTAAAAATAATTTGCAACACACTTAATATAACCAACAAGTGTAGCCGAATTTCCCGTGAAGGGCTCTGGACTAACTCCTCTTGATTCCCCTAGATAAGGGTTGAGGTGCTATATGAAGCTCTTGTTGATTAAGAATAAGTGAGGCACACACAATCAATCCAAGCATAAAATGAATGGCAATATGAATCAATGCAAGGACAACACAAGCATACAAGATATGAATGAAAGAATAATACTATGCACAAATAAAAGAGAGAGAGAGAGAGGGTTTAGAGGCAATGAATCAAATGCAAACACAATGATATGTTCTGAGGTTCGAGCCCCTAGCTCTACGTCCCCGCCTTCACCGAGAAGGATTTCTAATCCACTATCTTGTCCACCGAGGACTTCCACCGAGGGAACCTCCACCGAGGCGGATTTTTACAACAAGGGAGTACCGAACTCCTCTCTCAAACACCACCTCACAACTGAGGGGTAGGCCCGTAGCCAAACAACAACCAACACCTCTACCGAAGAGGGTTACAACCACCAAGCTCCACCTCTCACTAGAGGGAGCAAACCAACAATCCTCAACCTCTACCAAAGAGGGAGCAAACACCAACCCAAATCAACAACCTCAACCTCTACCAAAGAGGGAGCAACCAACAATGAGGGTTTACAACAAGTGGTCTCTTTCAACCACAAACAATCTCTCTTTTCCACAAACAAATGATCCTATAGAATAGGATAGATGATAGCTCAAGTGTGAAAAAACTAGGTGTTTGGAAAATAAAAACTCAAAGAAATAATCTTGGGAAAACTCTTGAAGATAATAGAAATGAAGAACAAATACAAATCTCCCAAAATACTATTTTCTTTGATTTTTTCAAAAACCTAAAACAATACAAAGATAAATCTTTTTGGCACAAAACTCTTTTGAAAACTTATTTAAAACAGTAGAGAAAGTCTGGAAATTTTGGCTCTAAAAATCTTATCTAAAACTCCCAAGAAATGGGGTATATATAGGCTCCCCAAGAAACTAGCCGTTAGGCTGATTTGTCAGCCTGACAGGCTGGCGGTCAACCGGTCGGTCGACTGCCAACGGTCATAAATATGACCGTTGGGGCAACCTGGTCGACCGCCCAGATACAGAGAGCAAAGCTCTCTGGTCCGGTCGACCGTCCGGTCGACCGGCCCACTGTGCTGCCAGACGTGCACAAGGCTGTGCACGTCGGTCGACCGCTCGGTCGACCGGCCCTTGGTGCGGTCGACCGTGCGGTCGACCGACCTGGCCTGTCAGCCACTGTTCTGGGTCAGAAACAGGGGTTAAAAATATTTCTAATAAATCTAATAAAATCTTGTAAAAATCCCCAAAAATAGTTTTCTCATTTTGCATTGATATATAAACATGTGATAAAGATTTCAACTCAAATATCATGCATATGAAACCATTTTTGTGTTTTTATTATTTTTATCAAAAACCAAAAAACTGTATTTTATCAAACTTGAATTTTTCAATAAGGAAATCTGATTTTTCCTAAAACTCATGAATAGTCATATCAAAATAAGTTTGTCTAAGATATGAAGCATGTATGTATATCGAACACATCTAATATACATAAAAACCATTTAAACTTGTTTTGATCAATCTATTCATGAAAACCAATATCAAAACATAAAACTTGTGTGTGTTGTGCACTTGAGCATATCAACTATTCTAAGCTTTACACATGGATCTAAAAAATGCTAAACTAAACTATGGATGCCTAAGTCTTCTTGACGATCTTCATCTTCAAGTCGACTCGGTCCAAACTGTGATCCACGAGCTAGACTCCAATGAGTGAAGGTATGATCTTGATGCTCGAGCTCTGGAATCACCATGTGAAGGCTTTAAAACTCATCTTGTTGAAGCAATCACCAACTAATATCTTGCTAAATGATCTGAAATTAAAATCACAAGATTATTAGTAAACATAACTATATGAGTTAATCATCATCAAAACTAGAGTGGAAGGCCTCTGGGCCAACACTAACATTAAACTATCAAAGTTTCCCAAACATAGAATAAGAAGAATAACCAATATTAAACTACCAAGGCTATCTAACCATAGAATAAGAAAAATCATTGGGAAGAATTAGCAAATAATAGATTTAACTATCATCATGTGTCTTCAAGAGTATTAGCTATTTCTCGGGTTTAAGCATGCATAAAAACCAATCGGCTTTTTCTAGCATAGAACTAGAAATAATGGTGATAGAGATTAATAAGACATGAAAAAGATTAGTTACGCATGAGAGAATCCAAAGAAAGCATAGTAAAAGAGAAAGTAAGTAAAGAAAGCAAGTAAATAAAGATAAATTAGAAAGAAAAACCTTGTTATTGATGTTGTCACCATCAATTATAAGAAGTTTCTCCTTCTTTACAAAACTTGAAGTAGAACTAGAATCTAAAAATTACAAAAGAAACATGAAAGAGAAACTAAAGAAAATTTCTAAGTTATGATCTCTGATGTGGAGATACTTTTTTTTTTATGAGAGATATTACCTCTATAAATAGGCTTCAGAGCTAATCACAAAAAGATACATGTGAGACTGGACAGGCTCACGCGAGCTATGACTAGCCTATTGACCCGGCCTCTCTACCGATTGTGGGACGAAGTGGGCGGGGATAACCGCCCACTTAAAGTGGCATTAACCCCACTAACTTAGTGGGGTTAGCCCACTAAATACTAGGTCAAACATTTGACCAGGCCAACCCTCTTATAAGGGTGTGGGAAGCCTCGTGCGAGGCTGGGTTTAGTCTCGCGCGAGGCTAGTATAACTCCTCAGGCAAAGCTATAAGAAAGTTTCAGGCGTAGCTATATTAGCTTCTGGCGAAGCTGTAGATAGCTTAAAATGAAGCTAAATGTTATCTCTTTGCAGAGTCGTGTAGAGCTTCAAGCGAAGCTCTCAAGAAAAGTTTCAGACAAAGCTAATACCTTAGCCTTTAACAAGACTATAAACTTCAAGCGAAGCTAAATATTAGCTCTTTGAAGAGCTGTGTAGAGCTTCAAGCGAAGCTCTCAAGAGAAACTTCAGGTGAAGCTAATACCTTAGCCTTTTTAACAAGGCTATAAAACTTCAAGCGAAGCTAAAAATTAGCTCTTTGCAGAGCTGTGGAAAGCTTCAAGCGAAGCTCTCAAGAGAAGTTTCAGGCGAAGCTAATATCTTAGCCCTTTAACAAGGCTATGAATCTTCAAGCGAAGCTATCATCTGGGCTATGCTTAGGCCTCATTACAGGTGACGTTTGGCTTACTGTCTGCTTGACTGGATCAGTAAGTTTCAAGGCATCGCTTAGCTTCTGAGGATGGGTAGATCTTGATCGTCAGCTTATCTGCATCTTGTCTTTTGTAAATGTCAACAAGTTGGGATGTTGTGTAGACCGTTGAAATACCACCTGTATGGGTCAGAAAATTGAAAATAATGTATTTGCAAAATTTTCTTCAATCAATGAGAGATTACAATAATTTCAAAATTCCAATTACAAGAGAGAGGAGATATTCAAGCTCAAATATCCTCTTTGTTTAATATCGGGTTCTTTTGCGTAGCGGTGGAAAGTGAATCTTATTTTTCGTTGACCAGGTGAACATCAATCTGCTTTGAAACTTTTCTTCTTAGATCACTGATAAAGTAGCACAACTCCTATTAAATGAAATCTCAAAGAGATTTGGGCAGAACTTTAACACAGCAAGTTTGTGTAGAAGAGTTAAATCTCTTTGTAATCCTTTCCTTGGATTCTCTTTCTGTTTTTATCAGAGTATGCCAATACCAATCGACCAACTCTAATCTACCCCTTTTCAATAGAAGCTTTAGCTATTTATAGGGGGTTCTAAGGGTAAAATTATCTCCTAAAAATCCTCCATAATGGGGGTTAACTCCACTCGTTACGTGGGCAATAATTGGCCCAGTAATTAGGGCAGTTACAACTGAGACGCAGGGCTAGCTTCTAGTTGAAAGATTTGAGCTTGGCGTTTTGTCATTGAGATGATGTTGGACGCGAGTCTCGGGTTTCATATTTTGGCACTGGAGTGGTGCTGAAACGTGGGCCTCAAATCTCGCGTTTCAGCACTGGAGTGGTGCTGAGACGCGGGCCTCGAGCCTTACGTTTTGACACTCGAGTGGTGCTGAAATGTGTAACGCCCCGATCCGGCGGGTACGGAGACGCTACTGCGACGTATATACATAGGTCAGAAATACCCTCACGTATATACGCTAAGTATCAGCACAGGCAAGTAAAAAAGTACGGAAGCACGTGACATATACATTCCAACATAAGGATTACAAAGTTAACACAAAGCGTGATATATTGGTACATGTACATTAATTATATCACAGTCAGGTACAAAAGTAAGAATTACAATTTGTATAGCAAAAAGGTGCTCACGGGCTGAGATGAAGATCCCCGAGCTTGCAGGAAGGTTCAAGAACAGAAGGAGCTAGGACAAGTCAGCCTGCTCCGAGAGATAAGCTTCATCTTCGGTGGAGGGCTCCGCTTCAATCCAAGCTTCAGAACCTGAACATGCAAGTCTAGGGGAGTCAGAAACTTCCTAACACATATTCAGGTGAATGCCAAGTGTCGTGCAGAGATAAGTATATGGGTGTGTTGATATAACCAAATAGTATTAAACATCAAAAACTGTGTCGAGTGAACATGTATAGTAAGCATGAAATGGAGATATGAAATAAAAGTGATAAGGTTTGCAATAATCTATTGCTACTATTTTTAATTTTATACTTATTACTCGTTCTACCCATATGCCTAGGTATGTGTAATAGTGTCTCAGCACACATACATCCACATATGAGTAAATCGAGACTGTTATTGGAAACCAACGGGGGTATCAATGAACAATGTTTACAGTGGGTCCCGTGCATGCCCGGGACCACGGTCCAGGAAATTTCGTTACTGGTGCTCAGAACCAGCCGCAAGGCGTACAGGAGGGTCTTATAGAATACCCTTATCAAGATGGTATCAGGAAGGAGGGAGCCAGCACTCCCCTCGGTCACTGATTAGTAGTGAAAAGTACATTTTTATCATTATATTTACCATCACATTTTCATATTATTCATATAATCATGCACATTTACTAATATTTTATTATTTATTGTGTGCAGGCCTTGAGAAATAAAAATAAGGAAATAAAGCTTAAAAAGAAGCCCAAAAGCCCATATTCAAGCCCAATGTAAAAGTTGCAAATATCAATTGCCAAATTGCAAATACACAAGGGCCAAAGTTGCAAATACAAAGAAGAGGGAAGGATAGAATTCTATTCAACCCTGAACACTTGCAGGATGAGAATAAAAGCCAAAAAAGGATAACAAATTCGTGGATAAAAGATTTGGGATCTAGGTAACTTGCTTCCCAAGTTATATCGAAATCCCAATATAAAGAGTCGAGATTCAACTTCCAGAAGAAAACGCCCAGATGGACGAACCAGGGGAAGCCATGCGCCAAAGCGCGTGGCCAGCCGCCACCACCAGGCCGCGGAAACGCGGCCCAAGCCGCGTTTCCGCGGCAATTCAGTATAATCCCGGGACTATCTTTCGTGGAGGAGTCGTTCTGGGACTCTACTATCTTCTGCACCTATAAATCCCCTGCAGAGCAACTGAGAAGGGCGTACAGCGAGCTACAGAGAAAAAGTTAGGGTTTTTAGGCTTTCTTCTAGTTTGTAGTTTAGGTTAGATTTTCGTTTTTCTTTTGTAATTTTTGTAACTGAGAGGAGAGGATGTTTTCATGGAGGAAGGAGATCTACTTGTACTGAGGGTGACAATCGGTGTAAGTTTTGCTCTTCTTCTATTGTTAAATAAATCAACTCGAGGTTCATTTTTTTATGTTCTTTTATTCTTGTTTAATCTTGTGTTTCTTTTGTTCTTGTTTTCTTCTATTTTCTCTCTAATGTCTTGTGAACCATGAGACCCAATTGCGTTGAGATTGCCTAGCCGAAGAAGAGCCCTTGATGGCCTATGGAGATGAACAAACCTTCGTTAGTTTGTCTTTTATTTTCGTAGTGTAGATTAAGAAGGTGGACGATCCTATACACCATACTTGTACGCCTTCCAAGACAAGGTAAGTCATCGCACGGATCAAAGGTAAGCAAGGTAGAAAAGGTATGTATGTATAGTTTTCTTTCTTTCTAATTCTAGTTTTGATCTCCATCTCTCTCAAATTTACTTTTTACCTTCTCATATAAATATCATATACCAT
This sequence comes from Agave tequilana, assembly GCA_038442645.1. NCBI lineage: Eukaryota > Viridiplantae > Streptophyta > Magnoliopsida > Asparagales > Asparagaceae > Agave > Agave tequilana. The sequence continues at coordinate 150,497 of JAVJIF010008009.1, read as the reverse complement.
TATAAATAATAAAAGAAAATAATTTTTAAAGAATCTTACTTAAACGCTTCCATTGCTAGTCCCTCCCTGAGGATCACGACCCGCATAGCCACTGCTACTGCGGATTCGAATTGAGAACCTTGCACAACTTGTTCTAAATCTAATATTCTATATTTTGTGTGCAGGTAAAAACTCAATCAAAATTTTGGCGTCGTTGCTGGGGAGGGTAAGTTATTCTCTAATAATAAAAAAATTATTAACTAATTCTTTTATTCTTTTCTATTTGCAGGTTTGGAGAATAGAAAAACAATAGCAGAAGTGGACATATAGCAACTCTGTGCCTCTGCCCTCGAAGGCAGAGCAGCAGATCCTACTTCTTGGCTGTGGGTCCGCGGCAATAGCCGCGTTTCCGCGGCAAGAATAGTGAATTACTGACATATCTTTCTGCAGATTGCTAAAAAGTGCAAGATTTATTTTCTGCTCTGTTAAAATTTGTTCTGTGATAAACCTGTATACTGCTAATTAATTCAACAGTAAAATATTTGTTATAAAAGATAAAAAATTGATTAGACGTTTGCATATTAGGCACGTGTCTTTTCAATTTCTTTATTTTACTGTTGAAGAGTGCTGGAGTAAGGTACGTTCGCATTGCATGTAGAATAGGACTCATCTCTTGTTTGATGCTTTGAGTGAATCTTATTTACATATTTTGTACACTTGCACAAATTTATTCTAAGGGCATAACCTATTAACAAGATAAGGTGAGGATTTTATCACCCTTCCTTAGCCCAAAAATCATATCCCAAGCACTCACTAACCCAAGCCTAACTTAAAATTAGTAGACGTTGGACCTAGGGACATCTCGGACTCAATTAGGAGATTATCCTAAGGGGGAACAGTGTTGGAAGTTGACTCCTGCCAAATCAGTGTCTAGGAAGGGGATTGAGGGCCGAAAGCCCGAAGATTGGTGGTTATTTAATTAAGAAACGTCTTTGACGGAAAACCTCCCACCACTCTTACCCTGACCTGGCTGATTAACTTGTGGTCAAAGTCTGCACCCTACCTCCCGTGGACAGTCTAACCAGTTAGGAGTCGTCTAGGTCATAGGTCTACCCTAATTTAGGTTAGAATTTTTTCTTTTTTGTTTGTTTATGTGTTTGTTTTTTTGTCTTTGTTGTGTTGGTGTGATATGGCATATAATAATAATTTTTTCAATTTTAATCCATATTACACACCTAACTATTTTTCGGATATTACCAACCCGGCATATCACAACTTTGATCAACCTAGTGTGCCGGAATGGTCTTATCCGAATGAATATAACCCATGGCCCCCATCTTATGACCATAATTTTCATATTTTTAACTCTTCACAGAGTTCATGGGGTTTCGTTTCCCCCGAGTCAAATTTTCAACCGACTTGTCCTCCGTCTCCACCTTGTCCACAATATTCCCAAGAATCATACTCAGATCCACCCAGTCAGAATAGAATACCATCTATCCAGGAAATGATGAGTATGCATGAGTCCAAGCAACAATTACCATCAATCGCAGACATGATTATGCGTGAGTCCACCGACTCACAACTTCATCACGATTACACTTCATCCTTTCAAGTCCAATCACTACATGATGCACCTATCAACTATGAAAGGATGCTTGCAGCAATGACTCAGGCTAGATTAGCCCGTGATCATGATATAGATATGATGGTTCAATCTTTACGTTCTCACCGTTCGGCCATTTCTGATATCGCTGACCACTCTCTTAGAGCTGACGAACCAAGTTGCTTTGGACAACAAGATTCTACTTCAGTGCCATCATTTGAACTTGCTGAAACTCCAATTGTTGATAGCTTGGCAAGTTCTTCCTTTCCTGAAATAGAACTTGAGCATGAATATGATCATGATCTTCCACTTGGTGATTCAATTCTACTTCCTGATTCAATAATGACTCCGGTGTCTCCACCTGATTTTACTTTTCCCGAGTCAACATTGGATCCTGTGCCAATTCATCATGAAATTGAATCACCCATTTTTGATGATCATATTGAACTTGACCAATTTTATAATTTTGAAAGTCCCATGGATAAATTGGCAAGTTCTCATTTTTATGATATTGAACTCAATGAGATATGTGACCTAGATTCTCAAATCTGTGATCAAGTTCAAATTCCCGAATCATTATTGACTCCTGTTTTGTTACCCAACTTAGGTAATCTTTTAGAGTCAGTTTTGATTCCCACACCTATCATTCCTGAACTTGAATCACCAATATTGAGTCACATTCCATTGTGGGAAGATTATTGTGGACTTGAGCTTCAACTTATTAATTTGGACCCACTTCTTGAACCTCGCCCGACTCCTGAACCATTACTTGATTTAAGTTTCTTTCCTGAGTCGGTATTCGTTCCCGTACTTATGACGTCCAAGTCAATCATTCCATCTTTTCACACTCCATTTTGGGACAAGGCGGTTGATACAATTGACTCTGAAAATAATTATGAAATTTGAAAATTTGATGGGGTGGAATTATAAAAAATGTTCATACATACATTTTAGTGGGTTATACAAGAGAAATTTTTGGTGGGTTCCTCTGTGAAATACCACATTATCTTGATTGGGTAGCAACGCTTGGCCCAATTAGACCACTACCAGAACCACCACCTTGAGGTAACATCTGCCTTCCCTTTCTTCTTTTTCATGCATATATGCATTCATTCATACATTGAGGATAATGCATGAGATAAGTGTGGGGGAGGCTTTACTAACATACTAGCATATGTAGTAACTATCAAAAATTTGCTAATTAAAAAAAATTTAAAATCTAAAAATTTAAAAGGACAATATTTTGATTTATCTTTTGAAAGAAATCTACGTTAGTCTTAAGAATTAGGAAAATCACGATTAGGATTTCTAAAAACTTGGTCATAATAAATAAATTGTTTAAATTTTAGGTATAGGAGGAGAAGTTGAATAATTAATTAGTCTTGATTTTTACCTTAATGAAATTTGCATACCTAATGTGTATCTAGGATTCTAAGACGAAGACCTTTGTGCCTCATATATAAAAAAAAGAAAATCACTAATTAAGCTGGATACATGTGCCTCAAGAAGCATAAGTATTCATGCCTAAAGGTGAGTTTATAAATAAGCGTCCTTAGTTTTGTGGCCTAGTTCACTCGAATTTGAGTCCGCGGGGTGTTTTCTCACTTGGTGCCCTAAAGCCAACCGGTTTGGGAGTCATCGACTTTAAGTTCGTTACATGGGTGGATTAGAAAGCATAAGGAAATTAAGAAAAAATTACTTATATATGTACTAACACATCTAATAGTCAATTAGTTAGGTATGAGGGCCTCAAGAAGCCTTGAAACTTACACGAAAGAAAATTAGATGAGTTATACATGTTAAAAAAAAATATTATATTAACACATCTAATAGTCAATTAGTTAGGTATGTGGGCCTCAAGAAGCCTTTATACTTACACGAAAGAAAATTAGATGAGTTATAAAATAATAATAATAATAATAATAATAAAGAGGCATGAGAGTCCAAGTTAAGGAATTCCTAGTAAAAATTCATAAGGATGCATATGATTTTTGGTAACGAAAAAGACTATACAAAAATTCAATTTTGACCCTTACCTAAAATGGAAAACAATTTACTATATAAAGACTAAAGTTTAAAGAATGAATAAAAATGATAATCTTAAAACTTATAGACTATTTAGTCTCTTCAGAAGTATTTCAAATATTTTTCTTTTTATGGATTTTGTGGGTGTAATCCGCTGAAAACCCTCACGAGACAACACTCGTCCTCTAGGGTAACCTAGGGGTTTTAACGGCTTGTTGCACGTGCTAAGTGCAATCGTGATTCCTACGAAAGTGAGTTAGCTAGTTTAGTTTTTTCTTTTTCTTTTTGATTTTTACTCGAGGACGAGCAAAAAGATAAGTGTGGGGGTGTGATTGGTAGTGAAAAGTGCATTTTTATCATTACATTTACCATCACATTTTCATATTTATTCATATAATCATGCACATTTACTAATATTTTATTATTTATTGTGTGCAGGCCTTGAGAAATAAAAATAAAGAAATAAAGCTTAAAAAGAAGCCCAAAAGCCCATATTCAAGCCCAACGTAAAAGTTGCAAATATCAATTGCCAAAATTGCAAATACACAAGGGCCAAAGTTGCAAATACAAAGAAGAGGGAAGGATAGAATTCTATTCAACCCTGAACACTTGCAGGATGAGAATAAAAGCCAAAAAAGGATAACAAATTCGTGGATAAAAGATTTGGGATCTAGGTAACTTGCTTCCCAAGTTATATCGAAATCCCAAGATAAAGAGTCGAGATTCAACTTCCAGAAGAAAACGCCCAGATGGACGGACCAGGGGAAGCCACGCGCCAAAGCTCGTGGCCAGCCGCCACCACCAGGCCACGGAAACGCGGCCCAAGCCGCGTTTCCGCGGCAATTCAGTATTATCCCGGGACTATCTTTCGTGGAGGAGTCGTTCTCGGACTCTACTACCTTCTGTACCTATAAATACCCCTGCAGAGCAACTGAGAAGGGCGTACAGCGAGCTACAGAGAAAAAGTTAGGGTTTTTAGGCTTTCTTCTAGTTTGTAGTTTAGGTTAGATTTTCGTTTTTCTTTTGTAATTTTTGTAACTGAGAGGAGAGGATGTTTTCATGGAGGAAGGAGATCTACTTGTACTGAGGGTGACAATCGGTGTAAGTTTTGCTCTTCTTCTATTGTTAAATAAATCAACTCGAGGTTCGTTTTTTTTTATGTTCTTTTATTCTTGTTTAATCTTGTGTTTCTTTTGTTCTTATTTTCTTCTATTTTCTCTCTAATGTCTTGTGAACCATGAGACCCAATTGCGTTGAGACTGCCTAGCAGAAGAAGAGCCTTTGATGGCCTATGGAGATGAACAAACCTTCGTTAGTTTGTCTTTTATTTTCGTAGTGTAGATTAAGAAGGTGGACGATCCTATACGCCATACTTGTACGCCTTCCAAGACAAGGTAAGTCATCGCACGGATCAAAGGTAAGCAAGGTAGAAGAGGTATGTATGTATAGTTTCTTTCTTTCTAATTCTAGTTTAGATCTCCATCTCTCTCAAATTTACTTTTCACCTTCTCATTGTAAATATCATATACCATTGTAAATAATAAAAGAAAATAATTTTTAGAGAATCTTACTTAAACGCTTCCATCGCTAGTCCCTCCCTGAGGATCACGACCCGCATAGCCACTGCTAATGCGGATTCGAATTGAGAACCTTACACAACTTGTTCTAAATCTAATATTCTATATTTTGTGTGCAGGTAAAAACTCAATCAGTCACCTGGAGGCCCACAGGTCAGATCGGAAGTTTTAGTTGCACAACATACCTAGTACCACTGTAAACACGAATATATGTTGATAGCCGCAAGTTTTCCCCGACCCGATGCAAGTTGTCCACTTTTATAGCTTATTATGCAATTATCAGTTTATGGGAATAGCAGGTGCAAGGTATGATCAGGATTTCAGGAGTTCAAAAGTACATGAGTATTATAAATTCAAGTCACTGTATATGATACAGGATAATAAGTACAGGATTCCCGTAAATGTGACAATCTTAAGCCAAGTATCAATATGTCATAGCGGGGCAAGTATCAAATAGTAGTATATCAGGTGCCATGAGACATATAACTGGGAGGTGATGTTAGGCAGGTGACAAGTGACAATATGATATAAGCAAGTATGCCAGGAAAATAATACAATACTAGTCAACATGATGAAGCGAAAAAAATCCAAAAAGAAAGCGAGAACACTCGCCTAAAACTTCAGGAAACACCGGGAAATCCCAAGCTCCGGAATCTAGGTAACCAACACGTTAACGCGTTCAATAACAGATATTATATTAAAAAGAGGAGGAGAAAGGATGAATCAGAAAAAGGGAGAATGAAGACGAAGGGGTCGCAGACGCGGGGGTCGCGTCGCGTGGATGTCACAACGCAGGGTCTGAGACCTACGTTCAATTTATATCACAGGAAGAACGCAGACGCGAGCACGTGCTCTGCGTCGCGTTACCACAAGAATGCGAAGATCGCGTTTAAGAAAGTGCTTGGACGCGAGGGTTGAGCTCCGCGTCTAGTAATAAAACAGGAGAGAAAGAGAGAGAGACAGGGAGATGAGAGAGACGCAGGAAAGGAGGAGACAGAGACGTAGTGATGGGAGAGGGAGAGACACCGGTTTGAGGGGAAAAATAGAGAAGAAAAGAAAAGAAAAAGGAAGGAAAGGAAAGAAGGAAGGAAGGAAGGAAAGAAAAGCAAAGGAAAGAGAGAAAGAAAAGAAGGGTAAGGTAGGCCGATCGTGGCTTGGCCAGTGGTCGCCGGCGGCTGCCGGAGTTGGCCGGAGAAGGTGGCCAAAGCTCCAAGCCCAAGGCAAGAAGAGGGTGTAATTCTAGTTAAAAATGGAGATTTGGAGTTTTGAAAACGAGGCTTCGGAGAACGAAGCTATAACTCGTTAGAAAGAGAATTTCGAGGAGATGAAGATGGCGTGGTTAGTGGTGGCTAAGGTGGTGTAGGTGGTGGTGAAAATGATGGAGAAGATGGTCTTCTTGGTAGAAAAAGAGGAAGAAGAAGGTAGAGAAGTTGTTGTTGTTAGAATGGAGGAGGAAATGGAGGAGAGTATGGTGGAGGAGTTGGTGACCGAAGTGGTGTGTGTGGGTGGCCGGCCAAGAGGCACGGTGGCTGCGTTTCCTACTGTTGTTCACTGGAAATGAAGAAGGGAATGAAAAATGGAAGAGTGAGAAGGAAAAGTGAGGGTTTATATATAAGGGGAGGAAAATTATTATTACAAGTTTGCCATCCTATCAAAACAAAAGAGACTTCACAAATGAGACTTGCGTCTCCATTTAATGAAGCCCACGTCTAGGCAAACAAGCTAGACGCGGAGATTAATGCTGCGTCCAAAAAGAAAAACGCAAGGTCGCGTTTCAGAAGAGACAAAAAGGCATGGGTGATCAGATTAGAGTTGATTTGATTTTTTTTGAAGGATATAACATTAAATGCGGAATGGAGAGAGTCTCCGCATTAAATATTGAACCCAGGTTTGGTAAATCTCACATCAGAAAGGAGAGATAAAAAGCAAAATATCAGGATAGAATTCCGGTATCTGGGAAAACACCGAAAACTCAGAAAAAGCCCGAAAAATGAAGTATCTTGAAATTTTTCTCAAAAATTTATAAAAATAATAAATATTTTTTAAAGATATTTGGTGAAATTAATTTTTAGAAATTCAATCCTGTTTTTAAAATAAAAATCCTGAAATCTACCGCGGATGGTGTGTAAACCGGGTGGGACGGATTTTTGATAAATTCTAAAAAATCTCAAAAAATTTACTTAGATAAAAAATATAATTTTAAGAAGTAATATGAAAGCCATTTCTAAAATTTTGACTCCTATTATAAATTAAAAATCCGAGAGTCGGTCAGCGGCACTGGTCGACACCGGTTTTGAAGATTTACAACTTAATTCAGAAAAATTTTAGAAAATCATGAAAAATCTAGAATATTAAAAAATAATGTTTGACACTGAAATCAGTCAAATCTAAATATCAGAAAGATCAAATCATGCCTACTGCTATATGGGTAAGAATTTAAATAATAGAAAATAAGGAAATACGCTCCCAAAAATCAGGACACATAGCTGTGTACGAATTCTGAGGATGGAGTGTTACAAAACGTGGGCTTCGATCCTCGTGTTTTGGCACTGGAGTGGTGCTGCGATGCGGGTCTCGAGCCTCGTGTTTTGGCACCGGAGTGGTGCTGAGACGCGGGCCTCGAGCCTTGCATTTTGGTACTGATTCAATGACTTTGATTAGCTTTGCGTCTAAAGTATGGACTCTGCATCTGATGACATGTCTCCAGTGATTTTTAGATAGTCTACAGAACCCCCTCCAAGTTTTTGAAACTCCGCAGTTGACTGAGACTGGTTTTGGAACACTTTGAATTTTTCTCTTAACAATGAGCTCCCAAGACTGGACTGGCAATCTTCTGAGATACTCTGAGCCTGACCTTGTCCAGATCCCCGTCTTCATGAGTGTACTATTTAAACTCTTTGAAGCCACCAGAGATGATCGTCGTGAGTGTCTAGATACGCAGTTTAGACCTCATCGGTGCTCTGAGCTGGTTGTTGGTATACTATTGAACCGGGAAAGATCGTTAGCTATTTTTGCCAGTATACTGTTGAACTGATTGCAGAAGTAGAAACTGAACACGACTCTTGTAGACGCAAAGGTCGTATTGCCTTGAAGAGACGCGAACGTTGAAGTAGAGACGTAGCTTTCATTTTGTTGAAGAGGTGCGAACTTTGAAGTGGGGTGTTTGGACACATATTGCATATTTGTTATTACATTCCTATACCCATTCTATAATAAATTATGCAATTATACTGTCTTAATATCTAATTTGTGCAGGATATGATGGGAGAAGATAAATCACAAATCCAAGCCAACTAAATCAGATTCTTGGGAGGATTTAAATCACAACTAAAGATTGAGCATATCAGAGAGGATAAACCCAGATCTAATTCAGTTAAAAACAGATTTTTGAAGATCCAGTTGGTTAGCTTGGAAAATCAATAAGGATAAATGAGGATAGAGGCAAATTCAGAAGTTCAAAGGCAGCCCTATCAATATACAAAGAGATATCTAAAAGGATTGGGACGTATATTTAAAAGTAGAGAGATAAGACAAAATTCAACTGAAGATCAAGGGATAAACAAATATTTATCTCTAACATTATTTTCAACCTTATCAAAAGATCTTTTCTATTGGCAAACAATTTTATCCATATTTTCAGCCTTGTCTCCAATCTTATCAGAAGATCTTTTTTTTGTTGAGATAGCGATTTGGTCTCATCCTCAAGAGCGCTCTCCCCTCCCCATTATCCTATAAATACCTGCAAATTCAGAGACAAAACGGATGAAAAAGTAGAGAATAGAATAGATTTTTGTATAGGTTTAACTTAGGTTTTTCTTTCTCTTTTAAATGTAATTTTTATTTTTTTATGTAACTGAAATTGAAGAATAGTTTTATGGGAGAACAACAGTAATGCTTATACTGAGAGTGACAAATATTCTACATTTCTTTCTTGTTATTCAATTCAATCGAAGTTTCTTTTCTACTCTTATTTTTGTTACTTCTCTCTGCTGTGTTTGTGAATCCAAACGACTCTAATAGCTTCGAAGTTGCCTCGCCCTTGTAAGTGTCATTGATGGCCTATGGTGATGAACAACTATTTTTATGGTAGTATAGCTTGCACCTTCATTTCGTAGTGTAGATCGGGAATGGGAAAGATCTCATCTGTCTGCTTCGCTCACCTTCAAGTAAAAGTACATTGCTGACAAGGATTCCAGGTAAGTCATCAATTGGAAGAAGTAGGTAAGTTTTTAATTTTTTTCCTTTTTAATCCTTAGTTATCATCATCAACTCCCAACTCTATTCACTTTTTCACATTTTTGTATAATTCCATTTTCTATTTTCTTCATCTATTCCAACCTACCACTTTCACAATTTAACATAACTTATTTTACTTTTCTTTTAAAGAAAAAGAGAAGAACTTTAACTATTTTAAGTAACTTAAAAGAGAACTTATAAAATGCTTCCATCGCTAGTCCCTACTTGTAGATCATGACCCGAATAGCGACTCACTATAGCAGTAGTATTGAGAACTTGCACACTTCTATTATAAAGTTCTGAAATTCTGTATTTTCTGTGCAGGTTTAATTTCATAATCTGTATCATTTCATTCTTGTTCGTCTTGATGATGTAATGCGAATGGGTACTGAGCTTGATCTTATGGATTATGCATTGATCGCCTTCGAAATAAGGTAAACGTGCCAACGATGCAAGGTAAGTCATCAACCAAATAAGGTAAGTATTTCTTTTAGATTCTCTTTCTTTCTTTTAATCTATTAGTTTAGATCACCTTCAATCACCAGTTTTTTACTCTTTTTATTTCTTTATTTAACTCATATTTCTATTTTTCTAAATCATCATACAATTTTCACAATTTATCATAACTTATTTCTCTTTTTTTTCTAAAGAACAAAGAAGAACTTTAACCATTTTTAGTAAACTTAAAAAGAAACGAACTTACTATAAGCTTCTATTGCTAGTCCCTCTTTATGGATAGCCACTTTCTATCGTGGTAGTATTGAGAACTTGCACATTCTATTCTTAAGTTCTGAAATTCTATTTTTTCTGTGTGCAGGTTTCAACTCAATCAACTTTTGGCGCCGCGACTCTCACTTTGTTGAAGAGACGAGAACTTTGAAGTGGAGATGTGGCTATCACTTTGTTGAAGAGACGTGAACTTTGAAGTGGAGACGCGGCTCTCACTTTGTTAAAGAGACGCGAACTTTGAGGTGGAGATATGACTTTCACTTTGTTGAAGAACGTGAACTTTTGAAGTGGAGATGCACCTCTCATTTTGTTAAAGAGATGAGAACATTGAGAATATTGAAGAGACGCGGCTCTGTTAAACACAAGACTCGCGTTCTGGGTGTGCTTGTTTGCCCAGAGGCCTTTCACTCTAGTTTTAATGATGATTAACTCATGTAATTATAGTTTACTAATAATCTTGTGATATTTAGTTTCAGATATTTAACCAGGATATTAGTAGGTGATTAGCTTCAATAAAGGTATTTTAGAGCTTTCACATGGTGATTCAAGAGCTCGAGCGTCAAAGTTCATATCTAGCACTCGTTAGAGTCAAGCTCGGTGAATCGTGTTTGGATCGAGTCGGCTTGGAGACAAGAAGACCTCGGTTTGTTTTAGAATAGTTAGTTTAGATCCATTGTTAAAGATTAGATAGTGTGTATGCTCAAGTTCACAACACACACACGTTTCATGTTTTGGTTTTGGTTTTTGGTTTAACCGATCTTGGTTTTCATGAAAGGCATTATATAAAAACAAGTTTACATAGTTTAATGTATATTAGATTTGATCTATATACATGTATGCTTCATATTCTTAGAAAAGCTTATTTTGATAACCTATTCATGTATTTGGGTTTTGTATTTAAACAAAACTTATTTTCAGATTTAATGTCAAAAACGTTGTATATATCTCTTTCATGTATATTGGATTCTATTCATATACTATATGCTTCAAAGTTGTTTAAATATCATGTTTTTGTATTTACATGTGTTTTGAAAAAATCGGATTTTCATTTCAAAAATCTAAGTTTTGGAAAATACAGAATTTGGTTTAAGGCAAATTTTCCAACTCACAAAAATGGTTCAAATAGTTTGAATATGTGTTGAATTTTTATCATGCATGTTTGTATGTCAAAGATAATACATGAACTAATTTTTTTAGAATTTATGTGATTTTATGGGATTTATTTGATAATAAAAAGACCAGTTTTCAAGTCCTGTATTTTGCCCTGCCAGGCTCTGGCGGTCGATCGGGACGGTCGACCGGACCAGTGGTTGGTCGACCGGACGGTCGACCGATGTGCACAAGACGTGCACAAAGGCCAGTATGTTTGGCCGGTCGACTGAGCGGTCGACGGACTGAAGTTAGCCCACTCTCGGGTTGACCCGATCGACCGGCGGTCGACCGACCAGAGAGCCGTTGCTCTCTGGTTCTGGGCACGGTCGACCGGCCGGTCGACCGGAGGGCTCAACGGTCGATTTTTTGACCGTTGGACGGTCGACCGGCCGGTCGACCAGAAGGCCAATCTGGGCCTTTTCTGCTGCCAACGGGCAGATTCTAAATGGGGTATAATTATCCCCCCATTTGAGTTGTTTCTTAACAAGTTTTTAAGTGCAAAATTTTAGATCTTTTCAAGTGTTTTAAGAGCAAGTTTTTCAAAAGAGTTTTTTGTTCAAAAGATCAATCTTCATTTGTTTTTAAAGTGTTTGCTAATTCAAAGAAAATAGTCTTTTGGGAATTGGTTTTTGGTCTAAAAATTCTATATCTATTTGAAGATTTTCCCAAGTGATTTTCTTTATTAAAAACACTTTGTTCTCTCACACTTGAGCTTATCTTCTATCCTATCTATTAGGATCTTTATTTTGTGGGAAAAGAATTGGTTTGTGGTTGTGGAAACCACCAAGTTGTAAACCTTCCATCATTGTGATATCCCTCTAGTGAGAGGTGATTGAGTTGGTATCCCTCAAGTGTGAGGTGATAGTGAAAGTGGTATTTGGCTCCCTCTAGTGAGAGGTGGAGATTGTGTTGGAATCCCTCAAGTGTGAGGTGATTGTGTTTGAGTGGCTTTGTGCCTAGCCTCTAAGTGTAGAGGTTGTGTTCTATTTAAGAGAGGAGTTGTGTACTCCCGGTTATTGTATTATCCCAAATCTTCAGTGGAGGTTCCCTGTGTGGGAAGTCCTGTGTGGACGAGTTGGTGAAAATCCTTCTGTGTGAAGGCGGGGACGTAGAGCTGTGTGCTCGAACCTCGAAACATATCTTGGTATTTGCGTTTGATCCACTTTCTCTAACTCTCTCTTGTATTGTACCTTGCATCATTCATATTGCTCATCCATACTTATATGCTTGGTTGTGTTTGTTTGTATGCCTCACTTGTGTTTAACCACGAGAGCTTCATATAGCACCTCAACTCTTATTCAGAGGAATCAAGAGGAGTTAGTCCAGAGCCCTTCACCGGGAATTCGACTACACTCGTTGGTTACACTAAGTATGTTGTATTAAGTTTTTAATTCCGCATTATTATTTATTAGATTAGCCGTACACCTATTCACCCCTCCTCTAGGTGTAATTTCAATTGGTATCAGAGCCTACGCTCCTGATATTAGGTTTAACCACCTAGGAGTGTGATCTTGGTTTTGCTAATCTATCATTTGCATTTGCACACGTATATTGTTTACACACACTCATGGATTGCTTGACACCTCCCATATTTGATGTTTCCAACATTGACAAGTGGAAATTTAGGATGAGTATGTACCTAAAAACCCTAGGCTTGCATGTTTTCCTTGCCGCTATCAAGAAATCCTATCTTGGTAATAGCAAGCATATAGAGGCCAATGCACAAGCCCTTGAGGTACTTAGAAGCACGCTTAACAAAGAATATCTTATGATAGTTTCTAACTGTGATTCCGCCTTTGCAGTATGGAACACTTTGACCTCCTCCAAGCTTCAAACGCCAACCATTGTGGAGGATGAATCTAGTGGAGAATCCGAGCAACAATGCTACATGGTCCAAGGGAATGACTCCCTTGAAGTCTATTCGGAATCTCAATTAGATGATGATGATGCTAGTTCTTTTAGTAATGATTATATTGATGCCAATGCTTTGAATGAAGAACTCTCCATTGTTTGTGAAAAATTGCTTAAAAAATATAATCTTTTGAAAAAGAAGAGTTTTGAACTTAACAAAGAAAATAAGGATTTGTGTTCAAAACTAGATTTGATTTTACAAGAGAAAGTGGAGATTTCTAATGAAAGGGATTCATTGATATCCAAACTTGACCTTGCTCTAAAAGAAAATGAAATTTTGAAAAGTAAAAATGATTGTGAAGATGTTTTGAAGAAAAATGAAACTCTATCTTCAAAATTTGTTTTTGTTTTAAAAGAAAATGATTCTTTGAAAAACAAAATTGATTTGATTTCTAAAAAATTGAAAGATTGCTTAAATGAAAATAAAACTTTGCAAAATGATTTAAACTCTCATATTTGTCATGCTAGTGTAGTTTCACATTCTAGCTCACCTATTGCTTGCACCTTTTCTTTCATGATTGAAAATGATATTTGTATGCTTAAGAAGAGTATAGATTGTTTGGGCTCCACTTTGAGCCATTGTACCTTGAACCACTCACGTTTGGAATCTTTGTTTCGAAAGAAACAAGTTCCTCCTATGCATGCACATAAATCACGGCATGCACATGCTTCCCACGTTCACACCCATCATACAATGTATGCTCATGTGTACACATGTACACATTGTGGACGTAAGGGTCACCTTGCTAAGTTTTGTTATGATCGTATACATGATTCAAATTTAGCAACTAAATTTGTTTGGGTTAGGAAAGGAGCTAACCCCCATAGACCCAAAAGAGTGTGGGTACCAAAGACCACTCCTATTTTTGATGTAGGTGTGGGCTCTCACATGACGTGAGAGTGATGGTGCCTTGAAGTGGATGCGTTCCGAGCTTAAAGAGAACAATTTAGATGCATCACTTTCAAGGGGAGTTTGGTGGGAGGACCACCATGGTTTGGAGATATGAAGATGTGCCCTATTAGTTTTGGTAACGATCTCTTACTCCTCATTTATGTTTACATGCTTTTCATGTCATTGATTTTTAGCATGATTTGATGTTTCTTGATTATTATGTTAAATGTCATGTTTTAGTGTTCATTATGCCATATGCCATGTTTATTAGTCCTATGACATACATGATTAGTATTTGAGACACTCATGTTTAATATGGACTTATACCTTTGTGTTCTCACATTTGTTTTAACTATTGTGTATATCATAGATCTAATGCATGTGCATTTACATAATGATCATATGAGTTTTGTTTTGATTTCTATGCTTCATGTTTTGATTACATGTCTAGATGTTAGTTTTCATTAAAACTTAGATATATACTTGTACAACTAGTGAGTCACAAATAGATTATTATATGTTTGTACTTGAATGCTCATTTGTACCCATTAGATGTACTAGTGTAGTCTAGTTTTGATGATTCATATATTTTGACTTGTATTCCCATTTTGTATATATTTTTCATGTTTATGTTTAACTTCATGTATATGTCTATTTTGTCTAAACTATTAGTTATACATATACATCCGTGAGCCATTTGCCTTCATACATATACTTTTGTGGACTCGTTTATGTTAGGATATGTATGTATATTCTAGTTTGTACAAAACATACATATACCTTGAAGAATTCTAGTTTTGATGATTTTTATGTTTTTAAGGAATTTCGTATTTGAGCTTAATTGCCTATTTCCATGACTTTGTATTTCACATTATACTTGTACACTCACATCATTTTTATTTACTCATGATTTGTTTTCATGAGACTATATATGCTTTATAGACCCTTGAGTGTTTGATGATCATGTGATTTTCATATTTTCATGGAAAATAGTTTTTGTTTTATTCCTTACTTGAAAGATTACGTACTAGTTTACAAATTTTTCATATAACTAGTTGCGGTATTCTTCATATGGTAGAGTTTTCAAACGTGTTATATTATTTTCAAATTTTTTTTGAAAACCCTACCCTTCAAAGGGCGGCTGGTTGGGCGACCATGCCTCTTGTATGCTCTTAATTGAAAATCTATTTAAACATGTGCATGAATCGGTGGTAGGGAATATGAGTTATACACTTGATTCTTATTGTACTTTCAATTGGTATCATTGGATCTTTTCAATTGGTATCACTATTGACATTTTTTTTTGTATACTCATATATGTTCTTATATATATGCTTTAATTTCAAATAGTATCAATTTCGATTGGTATTTAATTTTTCATACATATATATGTATTTTATTTGTGCTTACTATATCTCTATATCTTTGTGCACAAATTTTAGTTATGCTAAGCTTGATTTCTTAAATAACTATTATACTTCAATTGATTATGTTTCAATTGGTATCTTATCAAGCTTATGCATCATTTTATTTGGTATTTCATAAAGAGGGAGAAAATTCATATTTCACCTTTTAATAGGTTTTGTTTACCTTTGGTATTTTACTCCCACACTTTATGTTGAAAAATGATTGAAAAATAATATTGATTTTTTTGGGTATCATACGCTCCTAATGAAAATTATTTTCAATTGGTATATGTTTTATTTTTAATATTGGTATCAAACACTTTAAATTGATATTATTCTCTATTTGGTATCTCTATTGTAAAATGAGTTTTGTGTTTTAACCAAAAAGATTGGTTTATGTTTTTCAAATTGGTATCAAAAGTGTAAAATATTTTCAATTGGTACTAATTTTTTTTACAATCGGTATCAAGATTACCTATATGTTTATATCTTTCAATTGATATCAAAATTTTTGGTTGATTTCTTCAGAATATTTTATTTACTTTCAATTGGTATAATATATGCATGTTTATTTAAATTTATATTAAAAATATTTGTTTTATGTACTTTCAATTGGTATGTTTTATTTATGTTCAATTGATATCATGATGCACTAAAATTGATATATTTTTTTAATTGGTATCATAATGTTTTGATTTGATTTCACCCCTTGTTGATTTTTTTGTTTCAGACAAAAAGGGAGAGACCATTGTTTTATTGTTTACTTTAACCCCTTTGTTGATAATTGACAAAAAGGGAGAGAAGTATTTGAGTTTATATGCATGTTTATTGTTTATTTGTAAGTTTATATCAAAGTTTGTTTTATATTGGTATCAAGAGAGTTTGTTTGATATCTTGATGTTTTGTTGATATTGGTATCAAGAGTATGGATATTAGTATCAAAAACATATTTTGTTGTTTTGTTTTATTGGTATCAAGAACTTTTGTTAAAACTTTTATTGTTGGTATCAAGAGCTTTTATTGATTATCTTTCAATTGGTATCAAGAGTTTTTATTGATTGGTATCAAGAGCTTTTATTGCTTTTATTGATAAAGCTTTCAATTGAAATTTTTATTGGTATCAAGAGCAATTATTTAAAGAACATGTTTATTTTAAGTTTATATTTTCAATTGGTATTTAAGAACATGTTTATTTTAAACAAAAGGTAAAGTAATTTATTTTAAAAATTTGGTATCAAGAGCATATTTATTTCATTATGCATGTTTATGCATATTCATGTTTAATATTCATTGCATATCTTATTGTTTATTGCTATGCATGAGTTAAGGGGGAGCTTCTTTGAAGGTTAACTTTAATCCATGCATATATAACTCCATGAGTTTTGTCATCATCAAAAAGGGGGAGATTGTTGGCCCAGAGGCCTCCACTCTAATTTTGATGATGATTAACTCATGTAGTAATAGTTTACTAATAATCTTGTGATATTTAGTTTCAGATATTTAACCAAGATATTAGTAAGTGATTAGCTTCAATAAAGGTATTCTGAAGCTTTCACATAGTGATTCAAGAGCTCGAGCGTCAAAGTTCATATCTAGCACTCGTTGGAGTCAAGCTCGGGGAATCGCGTTTGGATTGAGTCGGCTTGGAGACAAGAAGACCTCGGTTTGTTTTAGAATAGTTAGTTTAGATCTATTGTTAAAGATTAGATAGTGTGGTATGCTCAAGTTCACAACACACACACGTTTCATGTTTTGGTTTTGGTTTTTAGTTTAACCGATCTTGGTTTTCTTGAAAGGTATTATATCAAAACAAGTTTGCATAGTTTAATGTATATTAGATTTGATCTATATACATGTATGCTTCATATTCTTAGAAAAGCTTATTTTGATAACCTATTCATGTATTTGGGTTTTGTATTTAAACAAAACTCATTTTCGGATTTAATGTCAAAAACGTTGATATATATCTCTTTCATGTATATTGGATTCTATCCATATACTATATGCTTCAAAGTTGTTTAAATATCATGTTTTTGTATTTACATGTGTTTTGAAAAAATCGGATATCCATTTCAAAAATCTAAGTTTCGAAAAATACAGAATTTGGTTTAAGACAAATTTTTCAAGTCACAAAATTGGTTCAAATTGATTAAAATATGTGCTGAATGTTTATCACACATGTTTGTATGTCAAAGATAATACATGAACTGATTTTTGTGAAATTTATGTGATTTTATGAGATTTATTTGATAATAAAAAGACCGGTTTTCAAGTCCTGTATTTTGCCCTGCCAGGCTCTGGCGGTCGACCGGGACGGTCGACCGGACCAGTGGTCGGTCGATCGGACCGGTCGACCGATGTGCACAAGACGTGCACAAAGGCTAGTATGTTTGGCCGGTCGACAGCTTTCAGCCCACTCTCGGGTTGACCCGGTCGACCGGTGGTCAACCGGCCAGAGAGCCGTTGCTCTCTGATTCTGGGCACGGTCGACCGGGCGGTCGACTGGAGGGCTCAACGATCGATTTTTTGACCGTTGGCCGGTCGACCGGAAGGCCAATCTGGGCCTTTTCTGCTGCCAACAGGCAGATTCCAAATGGGGTATAAATATCCCCCCATTTGAGTTGTTTCTTAACAAGTTTTCAAGAGGAAAATTTTAGATCTTTTCAAGTGTTTTAAGAGCAAGTTTTTCAAAAGAGTTTTTGGGTTCAAAAGATCAATCTTCATTTGTTTTTAAAGTGTTTGATAATTTAAAGAAAATAGTTTTTGGGAATTGGTTTTTGGTCTAAAAATTCTATATCTATTTGGAAATTTTCCCAAATGATTTTCTTTATTCAAAACACTTTGTTTTCTCACACTTGAGCTTATCTTTTATCCTATCTTTTTGGATCTTTGTTTTGTTGGAAAAGAATTGGTTTGTGATTGTGGAAACCACCAAGTTGTAAACCTTCCATCATTGTGATATCCCTCTAGTGAGAGGTGATTGAGTCGGTATCCCTCAAGTGTGAGGTGATAGTGGAAGTGGTATTTGGCTCCCTCTAGTTAGAGGTGGAGATTGTGTTGGAATCCCTCAAGTGTGAGGTGATTGTGTTTGAGTGGCTTTGTGCCTAGCCTCTAAGTGTAGAGGTTGTGTTGTATTTGAGAGAGGAGTTGTGTACTCCCGGTTATTGTATTGCCCCAAATCCTCAATAGAGGTTCCCTGTGTGGGAAGTCCTGTGTGGACGAGTTAGTGGAAATCCTTCTGTGTGAAGGCGGGGACGTAGAGCTGTGTGTTCGAAGCTCGAAACATATCTTAGTGTTTGCGTTTGATCCACTTTTTCTAACTCTCTCTTGCATTGTGCCTTGCATCATTCATATTGCTCATTCATACTTATATGCTTGGTTGTGTTTGTTTGTGTGCCTCACTTGTGTTTAACCACGAGAGCTTCGTATAACACCTCAACTCTTATTCAGAGGAATCAAGAGGAGTTAGTCCAGAGCCATTCACCGGGAATTCGGCTACACTCGTTGGTTACACTAAGTGTATTGCATTAAGTTTTTAATTCCGCATTATTGTTCATTAGATTAGCCGTACACCTATTCACCCCCCTTCTAGGTGTACTTTCAGTGCTATCACGTGTCTGGCGCTGATCGGTCTCGAGATACGGGCCGCGTATCTCGGCCGATCAATGCGCCTATAAAAGATAGCGGTCTTTTCAAGAGTCATTATCAGACTCTTTCTTCCTCGCTGAACTCCGCGTCGAGAGTTTAAGAACTTAAGTTCTTCTTTAGAAAAGCTCAAGCTCTTTCTTCCTTTTCTCCATCTTCTCCGAAGAATTAGCCATTAAAATGGCCCCAAAGATCAAGCCTGTGACTTCTTCCTCGAACGTTGTCGCTCCAGAAATTCAAATGGAAGGTTCCTCCTTGCAGGGGCCCCCATTTCAGGTAATAAAAAATGGCTTCGCTATTAAAGAACTCGAAGAGTTGTCTTAACTCTTAAGCTTCATTTGAAGTTGAACCACCAACGAGGCTCATACCCGCGTTTGATTCACAGATGCGACTCTCGCGCTGATAGGCAAGACACGGGTCTGATGATCTTCGCGTCTTTGCTTTATTGGCCCGAGTTCTACGTCTGTCTGTTGGACGCGGAATTAATCAGCTTCGTATTAAAACTTCTCTGAACGCGGGTCTCACTAAGTCTCGCATTTGATTCCAACATTTAGAAAATTTTCTAAGTTGTGGAGTTCAGACGCGGATTTCATGTGAACCTTGCATCTTTGAGGATTGGCGCGGGTCTCACTGAGCCCTGCATTTGATTCCATCACTTAGAAAATTATCTAACTTGTGGAGTTCAGACGCGGACTTCATGTGAACCTCGTGTCTTTAAGAGTTGACGCGGGTCTTACTGAGCCCCGCATCTCAATCATTAGATGCGGGTCTGATGTGAACCTTACGTCTAAGCTTCAATACTTAACATTTTTCAGGTTTTCATAAATATTGACTGTTGTGTTGTCCTTTTTGCAGTGCGATACTCCTCAAATTCGCTGTCCGAGAAATGCCACTTTGGACATGTAGGCGTGGCCGATCTTAACCTCGTGTTCGTGCTTCGGAAGACCACTCCAGTATTTGCCTTGAAGTCAAGGGAGCGTCGGGACAGACTCAGCAATCCTAACATGTTGATGTTCTGGGAGATCATGACGGATAGACGATTCGAGTCTGACTTGAAAAACACCTAGAGGGGGGGTGAATAGGTGTTAGTGCTAATCTAAGAAACTAAATGCAAACTAAGTGCGCTAAATGCGGAAGCTAATGCAAATTATGCACAAACTAATACAATACAACAAGTGTAGCCGAATTCCCCTTTCGAGGCTCTGGACTAACTCCCCTTGATTCCCCTTGAAATGGGTTGAGGCGCTATGTGAAGCTCTTGTTGGATGAGTACAAGTTAGGCACACACACACAAGCAATCCAAGCAATAAGAAATATGTGCACACACAATCAAGCCAAGCAATCAAGAATGAATAGCAATATGAATAAATGCAAGGCAATATGAAATATGCACAACACAAGCAAATATGATATGATGTGAATATGATGCTTTGCACAAAGTAAATGAGAGAGAGTTAGAGAGACAATGGGAGCAATCGCAAACACCAAGATTTGTTTCGAGGTTCGAGCACCTAGCTCTACATCCCCGCCTACACCACCGTGTAGGATTTCCACTATCTCAACTCCCACCGAGGGAACCTCTACCGAAGAGGATTTCTTACAACCCAAGGAGTACCGAACTCCTCTCTCAATACAAACCACAACACCTCACACTAGAGGTGTCAACCAACAACCACACCTCTACCTAAGAGGCTTACAACCACAATCCCAATCACCTCACACTTGAGGGATCCAAACCAATACCACTCCGATCACCTCTACCGAAGAGGGATTCACAAATAAAAAGAGGGTTTACAACAATGAGGTTTACAACAAACAACCTCAAACACTTCTCTTTCTTTTTCTCTTATCTTTTTCCACAAAAACAAGATCCTAATAGTTTAGGATAGAAGATAGCTCAAGTGTGGAAACAAGTGTTTTTGGAAACAAGCAACAAAGAAAAATCTTTGGGAAAATACTTGCAATATGATAGAATTGAAGATCTAAGCAAAAATCCCAAAAACCTATTTTTCTTTGATTTTCCAAAAACCCAAAACAAATAAAGATGAGAGCTTTTTAACTTAAAAACTCTTTTAAAAACTCTTTTAAACTCTTCAGAAAACTAAAAATTTTTAGCTCAAAAATTCTTGTTCAAAACAATGGAGAAATGGGGTATATATAGCCCCTAGGAAAAACTAGCCGTTAGGCTGATGTGGCAGTCTGACCAACTGCCGGTCGACCGGCCCGGTCGACCGCCAACGGTCAAAAATGTGACCGTTGGGCAGCAGCGGTCGACCGGTCCGGTCGACCGAAAATTCTCGAGAGCAGAGCTCTCAACCCGGTCGACCGGTCCGGTCGACCGTCCACTGTGCCTAACAGACGTGCACGTCTGTGCACATCGGTCGACCGGCCCGGTCGACCGGCCCTTGGTGCGGTCGACCGGTCCGGTCGACCGTACTGGCCTGGCAGGCACAGTGCAGAACTGCACAGATACGGGATTTGAAAATAGGTCTTTTCACTCAATAAAAATCCCATAAAATCACAGTAAATCTAAAAAATAGTTTTAATCACAATAAAAACTGTTTTTCTAAAAATATGTTTTTCTAAAACTTGTTTTATCATTTTATGTTAAAACATAAACATGTGATAAAAATTTCAAGACAATATATCAACATATCAATTCATTTTAGAGTCTTGCAAATTTTATCAAAAACAAAACCTGTATTTTGTCAAACTTGATTTTTCCAAAACATGAATAGGGATATCAAAATAAGTTTGTTTACCAAGTTAAAGCATGTATGTATAAATAGAAAACATCTACTATACATATACCATAAGTAAACTTGTTTTGATCAACTATTCATAAAAACCAAAAACCAAATCATGAAACGTGTGTGTTTTGTGCACTTGAGCATATCAACTAAACTAAGCTTTACAAATGGATCTAAAAACACAAACTCTAAACTAGATACCTAAGTCTTCTTGTCGATCTTCCATCTTCAAGTAGACTTGGTCCAAACTCCGTGATTCTCCAAGTGCAAAGGTATGATCTTTAAGCTTTGGCACCGGAATCATCATGAATAGCTTCTAATCATCTTGTTGAAGCTAATCACCAACCTAATATCCTGTTAATGATCTGAAACTTAGAAACACAAGAATATTAGTAAACATAACTACATGAGTTGATCATCATCAAAACTAGAGTGGAAGGCCATTGGGCCAACAATCTCCCCCTTTTTGATGATGACAAAACTCATGGAGTTATATATGCATGGATTAAAGATAAGCTTCAAGGAAGCTCCCCCTTAACTCATGCATCACAATAAACATAATAGATATGCAATGAAAGCACATGATACTAAACAAAAGCATGCATCATATCTTATTATTTATCTCTATGCATGAACTTGGTATATGCAAAAACACAATCATGCATATATAAAAACAAAACTCAAATTTTTCTCCCCCTTTTTGTCAATCATCAACAAAGAGGTAATCAAAACCATAAATAAAACGAGGGGTAAAAATCTTTCTCCCCCTTTTTGTCAATCAAAACAATGCAAACAATGTTCTCCCCTTTTTTGTCTAAAACAAAAAAACAAAATCAATAAGGGGTGACTACAAACATGATATCAATTAAAAATATGTCAATGAAGCATCTTGATACCAATAAACAAGAATCAATATATGTTACATGCTATATACATTCATAAAGAGGAAGACGCTAAGTTAGCTTCCCTACACATATGCATTACATGAAGAAGGGATGACAAGCCCCAATTCACATAACACATATTATGTAATGCATAAGAGGAGATTTGAAGCTCCCCCTACACACGTATATCATATAAAGAAGAGTTGTCAAGCTCCTCAATTTATAATATATTCAACATGAATCTATATGTAAGAGAGATGTTAAGCTCTCCTTGCATATAGGAAATACAAATCAAAACTTTGAATATTTTCTTTAAACAAAATTTTGAAAATACCAATTGTAATTAAACATAAGTCTTGAATCCAAAACAAATTTTGAATTTCTTAAATATGATACCAATTGTAAATATTTTACCAATTGAAGAGATTTTACATAGAAACATTGATACCAATTGTAAGAATTGTTCATTTTAAAAAACATATAAACAAATTTGATGTTGATATCATATGTTCAAAATAACAACTTTTGATCATAAAGAGTGGGAGTACAAATACCAATTGAAATACACAATCAAATTTTCTCCCCTTTTATGAAAAACAAACTAAAGACATGCATAGTCTTGATAACAATTTAAAAGTAATCAATTTAAACAAAATTGAAACTCAAGCACTAGCATAAACACAAACATATATATGTATGAAAGATAGATACCAATAGAAATTGATATTTTTGGAATTGAAAGCATACATACATACAAAACATATATGTGTATACAAGAAGATCAAAATGATACCAATTGAAAGAGTTCAATGATACCAATTGACATAACAATAAGTTCAAGTGTATACATCATATTCTCTACCACCCAATCATAATTCAAGTTTTAAAGATTTTCAATTTAGGGCATACATGAACATGATCTCCCATCCTACCGCCCTTTGATGGTAGGGGTTTTCAAAGATAGATTTGAAAATGTAGTTTTGTTTGAAAATCACTACCAAAATGAAGAACACCGCAACTAGTTAAATGGAAAACTTGTTAACTAGCACGAAATCCTTCAAGCAAGGAATAAAACAAAAATGAAATTCACATGATAATCATCACTCTAACCAATAAAGCATAACTCATGAGAAACAAAACATGAGCAATAGATATGAGTGTACAAATAATATGTGAAGATCATAATCATGAAAAATATTTCATTGAGCTCAATTATTCCTTAAAACATAATTCTATCAAAAACATGAAAAATCATATAAAACTCCTTATTTAATCTTCAAGGCATATGTATGTCTAATACAAGCTAAAATATACATACATATCTAAAACTCAGCGAGTCCACTAAATGTATATTCATGAAGGCAGGTGGCTCAAAAAGATGTATATGTATAAGATTAGTTTGAACTAGATAGACATATACATGAAGTTAAACATAAATACATGAAACATGAAAAACTAAATTTTCATTACAACAAATTTCATTTCAAGGTATATGTATGAATTGTCAAACATGAAGTATACATACATATCCCTAAACACAATTGAGTCCAAATATAGATTTGCATGAAAGGCAAATGACTCAAAGGGTATACATGTATATCTTAAAGTTTGACAATAATACACATATACATGAAGTGAAAACTCATAAAGCAAATCCAAAAATGGAATACAAGTTTGAAATGTATGAATCATCAAAACTAGACTATACTAGCACATCTAATGGGTTCTGATAGGTAGTGAAAAATGCATAATTGTCATCATATATACCATCGCATTTGCACATTTATTCATATTATAGTGCACATTTATTAATATTTCTTTATTTAATATGTGCAGGCCTCAAATTATCAAGTTAATAAAGAATAAAGCTTAAAGAGCCCAAAAGCCCAGATCCAAGCCCATGTTTGAAGCCCAGATGAAAAAGCGCAAATACAAAGAGTCAAAATGCAAATACAAGGGCTAAAAGTTGCAAATATCAGAGATTAGGGAAGGATAGACTTCTATCCAACTCTAAACACCTGCAGGATGAGGATAAAAGGCCAAGATAAAGAGGAATTTCGTGGAGAGAAGATTTGAAGAAATCTGGATTAAGGGTAACTTGATTACCAAGTTATCTCGAAAATCTAGATTAAGAGGCCAGGATCACACTTTTAAAAGCAGAAGCCCACATGGACGGACCAGGAGAGGCCACGCGCCAAAGCGCGTGGCCAGAAGCCACTAAACTGCCGCGGAGGCGCGGCAAAAGCCGCGCATCCGCGGCAGTTTGGATAGAGATGGGTACCAGTTTCCGTTGGCACTTCTATCCGGGACTCCTCTACATTCTGCACTATAAATATCCATGCAGTCGCAACAGGGAGGGGCATGCAGAGACGATTAGGGTTTTTCTTTAGCTACTTTTATTTCAAAGTTGTAATTTTTATTTTCATGCTCGTTGTGGAAGAAGAAGGAACTTTGTAATTGGAGATCTCATCTGCAATAAAGGTTACTTTCTTTTGCACATTTAATTCTTGTTATTTTATTTTATTTTCTCTGTTTTTATTCTCTTCGATTTTCATCTGTGATCTCGTGTTTTCTTTCTTCTTCTTTTCTTCTAATCAAAAATAAAAAAAAAATAAATAATTATAAAAAATAAAGATGATGTCCAACTAATTCTTTGTATGGTTTGCTGATCACTTAAGCAACCCTAAGGCAAGTAGGATTTGAATCGATTGATGACCATCCATTAGAAACCCTAGGTTTAGTAATTGTTTTTTTTCTTGAAGATAAAACTGATAACTAGATCTATTAATCTAGGTTGCACATTTAAAGGACTCCTCATGACTTCATGCTTAAGAACTAGGACAGCCTAAAGTTAAGATTAATCTTTTCTTAAGCTGTACTTAGATGTTAGGATGAAACTTGTTTAGTTTTAATAATGTAACTTAGTTATAATCTGGTATCGTATTTTCTTACTTGAATCGATCTTAATAACCTAGGGTAAATCACATTTATCTCAAGATGAAATTCAACATCCAAGACTTGCATAGTGGGTTGTGGTAGTAGATCAGTAAAACCATGCTTCTCAATTCATATTCTCTTCAAATCTAATCTCTTCTGTGTTTACTCAAAACATACAGAGGAATCTGCCGCAAAAGCTTGCATCGCATCCTTCCCTGAGGATCACGACCCGCTAGAGCCCTTGCTACAGCGGATTCGCATTGAGACTAAGACAATCTGAACTCTACTTTAATCTCAATCAAATTTTGGCGCCGTTGCCGGGGAAGGAACGGCACGATTTCCTCATTCTAATCATTCTTTCTTTTCTGTTGCAGGTACAGAGAACAGGAAACAAAATCAGAGCAGCAGAAAGCACATATAGCTATCCAGTGCCTCTGCCCTCGAAGGCAGAGCACTTGGACCTACAAGTTTGCCGCAGAAACGCGGCAAAAGCCGCGAATCCGCGGCACTTGTAGTGCACTACTGACGAATTTTTCTGCAGGTTGCTCTGCAGTGCAAAAGTATATTTTCTGCTGTGTTATTATCTCTCTGTGATCACACTGCAACTGCTAATAATTAACATTAACCTATTTGTTGAAAAAAATAAAAAAAATATTTTTTTAGACTCTTGCATTTTAGGGCACGTGTCTATTTTTATTCTTTAATTCTGTTAAAGAGTGCTGGCGACAAGGTACGTTTGCATAAGCATATAGATTAGGAAGCACTCTTGGTTGTTTACCGCTTTCTTGAGTGACTACTTTTCTACCGCTTTACACGTACACTAATCCATCTTAAGGGCATAACCCATAACAAAGATAAGGTGGGGATTTCATCACCCTTCCTTGGCCCACAAATCATACCAGTCACACTCACAACCCTAACCCTAATTAAAACTTGACTAGACGTTGGCCCTAAGGTAACTCGGACTCAATAGGAGATTGACCGAAGAAGGAAAGTTGTTCGAAATTAACCCTTGCCAAATCGGTGTCTAGCGAAGGGATTGAGGGCCGAAAGCCCGAAGAACGGTGGTTATTTAATTAAGGAACGTCTCTGACGGAAAACCTCCCACCGGTCTTGCCCTGAACTGGCCGATTAGCTCGTGGTTGACGTCGACAATAGACCTCCTAAGGACAGTCTAAAGTTAGGAGTCGTCTAGGTCAAGGATAACCCTAGAATAGGATTTTTGTTTGTTTTTCTTTTTCTTTTTGGTTGATTGGGTGAACTTTGGTTGCTAACTGTGCATGCCCGCTTGGTCGAGAGACCCACTTACATCCAGGCTAACTAGAACTAGTTCACCACCCGAGCTCAAGCCCGACCCACACATGGCTCAACCGCCATCTCTCCAAGATAGGTTCTATCCTCTTAGAACCTCTATTCCTTCTTGCATCAAGCTAAGTAATGAAGGTGCTGACCCATTTGAGCTTAAGCCACAATATATCAGCACCCTTCCCAAGTTCCATGGACTTGAATCAGAGGATGCATACTTCTTCTTATCAGAATTTGAGGAAGTATGTTTAATGATAAATATCCCTAAGTTGGGAAAAGATGCCATTAAGCTTAGGTTTATCCCCTTTGCTTTGAAAGATTTAGCAAAGAAATGGCTCTACAGTCTAGAGGTTGGTTCTATAGATACTTGGGACAGTTTCGTTAAGGCCTTCTTAAAGAAATTTTATCCCGTTCACAAGACTGCATTGATTAGGAAGAATATCCTACAGTTTAAGCAAACAGCCAATGAGCCCTTTTGGAAATACTTCGAACGTTTTAAGGACCTCCTTGCCCAATGTCCCCATCATGGGATAGAGAAATGGCGACTTTGCCAAGTTATATATGATGGATTAGATTATTCTACTAAAACACTGTTAGAATCCATGTGTCAAGGAGAATTTCTGCAAAAGAATGAAGATGAAGGATGGTCATTGTTTGAAGACTTAGCTGAAAAATCCATCCAATGGGACCCTACTCCTGAGAAATCTAGGACTAATGACCCCACTTCTTCAAAAGGAGGTATTCATTCCATTGAGGCCAACATAGCAAATGATGCTAAGTTAGCTGCTGTTATGCGTAGACTAGATGCTCTAGAAACTAAGGAGCCAGTCTCAGTGAACCAAGTCAGCCCAACATCTTCGGCGGGCTGTACTTATTGTCAAGATAGGAACCATGTGTTCGAGGAGTGTCCTGTCTTCATCGCGCACCAAAGTCTGCCCGAACATATGAGTGCGGCCTTCACAAGGCCCGCCAACAATCTGCCCGCCAACAATCTGCCCGCCAACAATCCATATTCGCCCACCTACAATCCCGGTTGGAGAAACCATCCCAATTTGTCATGGGGCCAAAGTAACAATGATCAAACTAGGCCCAAATTCTCCAACAATTTCCAAAATCCGCCCTATCAAAATCCTCCACCCTCTTTCCAATATTCACAAATGGAAACAAGGCTCTCCAATCTGGAAAGAAAGGTGGACACTATCGTTAAAAGCAATGACACGCTGGCTCAAGTCTTGACTAGGATAGAGATGCAAATGAATCAGCAAGAAAGGCAAAAGGGTACTCTACCTAGTCAACCATTCCCAAACCCTAGGAACTCTAGTCAAGCTCACTTGGCTGAAGAGAATCATATGAGTCAGTGCAATGCGATTCATACATTGCGGTCGGGAAAACAAGTTGATAACCAAGTATCAACACCATCAAGTTCTAAACAAGCATTCAGCTTGCCTGATCCCACTCCATCCCAACTTAATGCCAACAACACGAAAAAAGACAAGTCAGCCGAAGATATGCACAAGCCCATCGCACCCTACCCAAATAGGCTTAAAGATAAGCAATGTGCACAAATGGATAAGGTACGAGAGATTTTTAATCAAGTCAAGATCAATATACCTCTTCTTGATGCAATTCAACAAGTCCCTAAGTATGCCAAGTTTATTAAGGACATGTGCACAAAGAAGAGAACGACTAATGTGCCCAAGAAGGTTTTTCTAGCCACTAACATTAGTGAGCTATTGTCTAACCAGATCCCTGTCAAGTATAAGGACCCTGGTTGCCCCACCATCTCTTGCACAATAGGTCAAACTGCAATTAAGCATGCACTTCTTGATTTGGGAGCAAGTATCAACTTACTCCCCTTCTCAGTTTACCAACAACTTGGGTTGGGCGAACTTAGTCCGACTAAGGTTACAATCCAATTGGCTGACCGATCCATAAAAATTCCCAAAGGAGAAATTACCGATGTGCTCGTCTAAGTTGGGGAGTTTATCTACCCAGTAGATTTTGTTGTTCTGGAGACCGAACCTGTATCCACTCTTCGGTCTCAAACTCCCGTTATCCTAGGGCGTCCGTTCCTTGCAACTGCAAATGCGATCATAAATTGTAGGAATGGATCCATGAGGTTGACTTTTGGAAACATGACTAAAGAGGTCAATGTCTTCAACCTGGAAAACCAATCTCGTAAGATTAAAGACCAAACATTTGAGGTGAACTTCATCGAGAACATTTGTGAAAAAGAAAGTGAAAATGAGTCTCTATTTCTTGACAAGTTATTTGAGGATAAGTGCGATTTTAGTGATAAGATGACACATGTTGAGGAGTATAATTTTAAAGTTCCATTTAAAAAACGAAGATTTGATCTAAGTATCTTCAAAGAGCCAAGCACTGAAATATCGCATGAGAATATAGTTCAAGAAACTCCGATTGACTTAACTTTCGAAAGTCTCTTTGAAGAAGAACTCCTATGTTTAGATATACCGATTAAGGAGATGTTGGTTAATTATTCACTTCCAGGAAAAAGTGTTGATTTAAGTTTTGAGGAGATGTACGGAACTGAGCTAGAATTTCTCGGCAAGGAAGTTCCAACTGAAAGGTGTGATGAATTTTTGAATAATGGAGGTGGACATATGATGAGGAAGAACCTAAAGAAGATGAAACTGGGGGGAGAGAAAGTTAAAACAAAAATGTTGGTCTCCCCATTGTGCCTTATAAAGAGAACCCATTGGAATGATGGGAAACGAGCTAAAGGGATGAATCCTAAGCAGCTCTAGGTGAGAGTGATACATGTGTTGTACATATTATGGTATACTATTATTCTTTGCCTCTCTTTACATTTTTCTTCATGCATTCATGCATTTCATACATTGAGGACAATGCATGAGATAAGTGTGGGGGAGGGTTTACTAACATAGAAAAGATTAAAAAAAAAAATATTTTTCTCTTTATTTGTTCTAACATTTTAAAAAAAAAACAAAAAAAAAATTTTTTTAACATTTAAAAAAAAATGCTAATAAATATTAAAAAAAAAAATGTTATAAAAAGGAAATATTTTGACTTATTTTTTGAAAGAAATCTAAGTTAGTTTTAAGGATTAGGAAAATCATGATTAGGATTTCTAAAAACTTGGTCAAAATAAATAAATTGTTTAATTTTTAGGTATAGGAGAGAAATTGAATAAATAATTAGTCTTGATTTTTACCTTAATGAAATATGCATACCAAATGCATATCTAGGATTCTAAGACAAAGACCTTGTGCCTCATATAAAAAAAAAAAAAAAAAAATCACCAATTAAGCTGATACATGTGCCTCAAGAAGCATAAGTATTCATGCCTAAAGGTGAGTAAATAAAATAAAGTCCTTAGTTTTGGGGCCTAGTTCACTCGAATTTGAGTCCGCGGGGTGTTTTCTCACCTGGTGCCCTAAAGCCAACCGGTTTGGGAGTCATCGACTTTAAGTTCGTTACATGGGTGGATTAGAAAACCTAAGAAGACTAAGAAATATAATATATGTATTAACACATCTAATAATCAATTAGTTAGGTATGAGGGCCTCAAGAAGCCTTGATACTTATACGAAAGAAAATTAGATGATGTTATAAAAATAATAATGAGGCATGAGAGTCCAAGTTAAGGAATTCCTAGATTCACAAGGGTGCGTATGACTTTTGGTAACGAAAAAGACTATATTAGAAATTCAATTTTAATCCTTACCTAAAATGAATAACAATTAACTTTATAAAGACCAGGTTTGAAGAATGAATAAAAATGATAATCCTAAAACTTATAGACTACTTAGTCTCTTCAAATATAATTCAAATATTTTCCTTTTTATGGATTTTGTGGGTGTAATCCGCTGAAAACCCTCACGAGACAACACTCGTCCTCTAGGGTAACCTAGGGGTTTAACGGCTTGTTGCACATGCTAAGTGCAACCGTGATTCCTACGAAAGTGAGTTAGCTAGGTTAAATTTTTCTTTCTTTTTGATTTTTACTCGAGGACGAGCAAAAAGATAAGTGTGGGGTGTGATAGGTAGTGAAAAATGCATAATTGTCATCATATATACCATCGCATTTGCACATTTATTCATATTATAGTGCACATTTATTAATATTTCTTTATTTAATATGTGCAGGCCTCAAATTATCAAGTTAATAAAGAATAAAGCTTAAAGAGCCCAAAAGCCCAGATCCAAGCCCATGTTTGAAGCCCAGATGAAAAAGCGCAAATACAAAGAGTCAAAATGCAAATACAAGGGCTAAAAGTTGCAAATATCAGAGATTAGGGAAGGATAGACTTCTATCCAACTCTAAACACCTGCAGGATGAGGATAAAAGGCCAAGATAAAGAGGAATTTCGTGGAGAGAAGATTTGAAGAAATCTGGATTAAGGGTAACTTGATTACCAAGTTATCTCGAAAATCTAGATTAAGAGGCCAGGATCACACTTTTAAAAGCAGAAGCCCACATGGACGGACCAGGAGAGGCCACGCGCCAAAGCGCGTGGCCAGAAGCCACTAAACTGCCGCGGAGGCGCGGCAAAAGCCGCGCATCCGCGGCAGTTTGGATAGAGATGGGTACCAGTTTCCGTTGGCACTTCTATCCGGGACTCCTCTACATTCTGCACTATAAATATCCATGCAGTCGCAACAGGGAGGGGCATGCAGAGACGATTAGGGTTTTTCTTTAACTACTTTTATTTCAAAGTTGTAATTTTTATTTTCATGCTCGTTGTGGAAGAAGAAGGAACTTTGTAATTGGAGATCTCATCTGCAATAAAGGTTACTTTCTTTTGCACATTTAATTCTTGTTATTTTATTTTATTTTCTCTGTTTTTATTCTCTTCGATTTTCATCTGTGATCTCGTGTTTTCTTTCTTCTTCTTTTCTTCTAATCAAAAATAAAAAAAAATAAATAATTATAAAAAACAAAGATGATGTCAACTAATTCTTTGTATGGTTTGCTGATCACTTAAGCAACCCTAAGGCAAGTAGGATTTGAATCGATTGATGACCATCCATTAGAAACCCTAGGTTTAGTAATTGTTTTTTTTCTTGAAGATAAAACTGATAACTAGATCTATTAATCTAGGTTGCACATTTAAAGGACTCCTCATGACTTCATGCTTAAGAACTAGGACAGCCTAAATTTAAGATTAATCTTTTCTTAAGCTGTACTTAGATGTTAGGATGAAACTTGTTTAGTTTTTAATAATGTAACTTAGTTATAATCTGGTATCGTATTTTCTTACTTGAATCGATCTTAATAACCTAGGGTAAATCACATTTATCTCAAGATGAAATTCAACATCCAAGACTTGCATAGTGGGTTGTGGTAGTAGATCAGTAAAACCATGCTTCTCAATTCATATTCTCTTCAAATCTAATCTCTTCTGTGTTTACTCAAAGCATACAGAGGAATCTGCCGCAAAAGCTTGCATCGCATCCTTCCCTGAGGATCACGACCCGCTAGAGCCCTTGCTACAGCGGATTCGCATTGAGACTAAGACAATCTGAACTCTACTTTAATCTCAATCAGGTTCAAATAAGCAATCAAGCTCAACATATATAGATTTATTTGTAGCCTACTCTATGTACAAGTATATAACTAGTCTTAATGAAAACAAACATCTAAACATATATTCAAAACATGAAGCATCAAAACAAATATAAAAGTCATCATGATAAAACTAAAACATGATTACTATGTAAATTCACATGTATTAGATTCATGATGTACATTATAGCTTAAACAAAAGTGAGAACACTAAATATGGGTTCATATAAGCATATGTGTCTCAAATACTATACATGTATGTCAAGGATCTAATAAACATGGAATGAACATACTAATCCATAGACATCAAAAACATGCTATAAACATTAAAACATGGAAAGCATGTAAACAATAAAAGGGAGTAAAGGATTGTTACCAAAATCGAAGAAGCAACTCTCCTTGTCTCCAAAACATGGTGGTCATCTCCACCAAATCTTCCCTTGAAAGTGATGCATCCAATTTGATTTCCATGAAGTCCGGAACGCATCCACTCCAAGGTGTTATCACTCTCACGTCATGTGAGAGCCCACACCTACATCAAAAATAATAGGAGGAGTGGTCTTTGGTACCCACATCTTCTTGTTGGGTCCATGGGGGTTAGTCTCATTTCTAACCCAAAAAAAATTCTTTGCTAAATTTGGAGCATGTAATCTATCATAACAAAATTTAGCAGGTGGCCCTTACGTCCACAATGTGTACATGTGTACACATGAGCATACTTGTGTTGATGGTGTCCCTGTGAAGCATGTGTATGCCGTGAAGAGTGTGCATGCATAAATGATGGAACTTGTTTCTTTCGAACCAAGGATTCCAAATGTGTATGGTTCTTAGCACATTGGCTCATAGTGGAGCCCAAACAATCTACTCTCTTCTTTAGCATACAAATATCATCATTAATCCTAGAAGAAGAGGTACATGCATTAGGTAGTCTAGATGAAGAGGCTACACTAGCATGGCAAACATGTTCATCAATTTTATTTTGCAAAACAATATTCTTATCTAAACAAACATTCAACTCATTTGAAATAGAAATGATTTTGTTTTTCAAAGCAACATTCTCTTTTAAAACAAAATCAACTTTAGAAGACAAAGTTTCATTTTTCTTCAAAAGAGTTTCACAATCATTTTTAGACTTTAAAAATTTATTTTCTTTTAAAGCAAGTTCCAATTGAGATCTCAATGAATCCCTTTCATTATAGACCTCAACCTTTTCTTGCAAAACACAATCAAGTCTAGAATGCAAACACTTATTTTCTTTTTCAATTTCTAGACTTTTCTTTTTCAAAATCTTATACTTTTCAATTAATTTTTCACATACAATAGATAGTTCTTCATTCAAAGCATGGGGATCAACAATATCATTACTTGAAGAACTAGCATCATCATCACTATCTAATGGAGTTTCCGAGTGTACCTCAAGGGAGTCATTCCCTTGGACCATGAAGCATTGAGAGTTGGATTCTCCACTAGATTCCTCTTCTAGAATTTGAACTTGAAGCTTGGAGGTGTTGGTGGTTGTTGTCAACTTGTTCCACACTGCAAAAGCGGAATCAAGATTAGAAACACGTAAAAGATATTCTTTAGGTAAAGTGCTTCTAATGGCCTCTAGAGCTTGTGCATTGGCCCCTATATGATTGCAATCACCAAGATAACATCTCTTGGTGGCGGCAAGAAAGACATGCAAACCTAGGGTTTTTAGGTACATGGACATCCTATACTTCCAAATATCAATGTTGGAAGGATCATAGCTAGGTGGGGTCATGAAGTCCATGGTATAAACTAGATGTGTGCAAACAAGCAAATGCAAATGAGATTAGCAAGCAAATGGATCTCACTCCTAGGATGTTAAGCCTAAGTATCAGGAGCACTAGCTCTGATACCAATTGAAAAACACCTAGAGGGGGGGTGAATAGGTGTTAGTGCTAATCTAAGAAACTAAATGCAAACTAAGTGCGCTAAATGCGGAAGCTAATGCAAATTATGCACAAACTAATACAATACAACAAGTGTAGCCGAATTCCCCTTTCGAGGCTCTGGACTAACTCCCCTTGATTCCCTTGAAATGGGTTGAGGCGCTATGTGAAGCTCTTGTTAGATGAGTACAAGTTAGGCACACACACACAAGCAATCCAAGCAATAAGAAATATGTGCACACACAATCAAGCCAAGCAATCAAGAATGAATAGCAATATGAATAAATGCAAGGCAATATGAAATATGCACAACACAAGCAAATATGATATGATGTGAATATGATGCTTTGCACAAAGTAAATGAGAGAGAGTTAGAGAGACAATGGGAGCAATCGCAAACACCAAGATTTGTTTCGAGGTTCGAGCACCTAGCTCTACATCCCCGCCTACACCACCGTGTAGGATTTCCACTATCTCAACTCCCACCGAGGGAACCTCTACCGAAGAGGATTTCTTACAACCCAAGGAGTACCGAACTCCTCTCTCAATACAAACCACAACACCTCACACTAGAGGTGTCAACCAACAACCACACCTCTACCTAAGAGGCTTACAACCACAATCCCAATCACCTCACACTTGAGGGATCCAAACCAATACCACTCCGATCACCTCTACCGAAGAGGGATTCACAAATAAAAAGAGGGTTTACAACAATGAGGTTTACAACAAACAACCTCAAACACTTCTCTTTCTTTTTCTCTTATCTTTTTCCACAAAAACAAGATCCTAATAGTTTAGGATAGAAGATAGCTCAAGTGTGGAAACAAGTGTTTTTGGAAACAAGCAACAAAGAAAAATCTTTGGGAAAATACTTGCAATATGATAGAATTGAAGATCTAAGCAAAAATCCCAAAAACCTATTTTTCTTTGATTTTCCAAAAACCCAAAACAAATAAAGATGAGATCTTTTTAACTTAAAAACTCTTTTAAAAACTCTTTTAAACTCTTCAGAAAACTGAAAATTTTTAGCTCAAAAATTCTTGTTCAAAACAATGGAGAAATGGGGTATATATAGCCCCTAGGAAAAACTAGCCGTTAGGCTGATGTGGCAGTCTGACCAACTGCCGGTCGACCGGCCCGGTCGACCGCCAACGGTAAAAAATGTGACCGTTGGGCAGCAGCGGTCGACCGGTCCGGTCGACCGAAAATTCCCGAGAGCAGAGCTCTCAACCCGGTCGACCGGTCCGGTCGACCGTCCACTGTGCCTAACAGACGTGCACGTCTGTGCACATCGGTCGACCGGCCCGGTCGACCGGCCCTTGGTGCGGTCGACCGGTCCGGTCGACCGTACTGGCCTGGCAGGCACAGTGCAGAACTGCACAGATACGGGATTTGAAAATAGGTCTTTTCACTCAATAAAAATCCATAAAATCACAGTAAATCTAAAAAATAGTTTTAATCACAATAAAAACTGTTTTTCTAAAAATATGTTTTTCTAAAACTTGTTTTATCATTTTATGTTAAAACATAAACATGTGATAAAAATTTCAAGACAATATATCAACATATCAATTCATTTTAGAGTCTTGCAAATTTTATCAAAAACAAAACCTGTATTTTGTCAAACTTGATTTTTCCAAAACATGAATAGGGATATCAAAATAAGTTTGTTTACCAAGTTAAAGCATGTATGTATAAATAGAAAACATCTACTATACATATACCATAAGTAAACTTGTTTTGATCAACTATTCATAAAAACCAAAAACCAAATCATGAAACGTGTGTGTTTTGTGCACTTGAGCATATCAACTAAACTAAGCTTTACAAATGGATCTAAAAACACAAACTCTAAACTAGATACCTAAGTCTTCTTGTCGATCTTCCATCTTCAAGTAGACTTGGTCCAAACTCCGTGATTCTCCAAGTGCAAAGGTATGATCTTTAAGCTTTGGCACCGGAATCATCATGAATAGCTTCTAATCATCTTGTTGAAGCTAATCACCAACCTAATATCCTGTTAATGATCTGAAACTTAGAAACACAAGAATATTAGTAAACATAACTACATGAGTTGATCATCATCAAAACTAGAGTGGAAGGCCATTGGCCAACATGACTCTCGTGTCGCACTGAAGAAACTTGACTTTTTTCGGCGACGCCATCGCTGAGGATGAAAGGATTTTGATGACGGGGACTACAAATGGCTCCATCAAATCGGGAACAGGAAGTTCTTTCTTTCCAACATGGAAATGATGTAACCCTTAGCGTATCTGCAGCACATGTCGGTACACCGTACGATAGAGTGGGATCTCTCCGAGCCTCTTTCCAGTGTCTCCCTGGGCAAACTAAGTGTGAACGAGGCTTACTCGGTTGGTCACGGGAAAGGCGTGCTTGGGTTGCAACCTGGATTGGTCAAGGCTGAGTACCGGACGGGGGAGACTCCCCAGTTAGCCGCTACCTTCACTAACCAATTTTGAAGGCGAGGGGTGACTTTCCCACCAATTTTCGTCCACTCGGATGGGTTCATTCCTTGGATAAGTCGTGGTGGGGGAAAATGGTAGACTTTGTTCTCGCAGAGATCGAGGACTTGCTGAAGCAGGCGGGACTATACAAGACTGTCAGAGCCGTTCAATATAGGATCCCATAGAGCTCTCACCACTTCTATGGTGTCTTAGAGCGTCACGACCCATGGACATGCACATTCTTCACCCTAGTTGGAGAGATGGGGCTTTCTCTCCATGAGTTGAATAAAGTTTCAGGGCTGGTAATTGGAGATGCCTCTTACGAAGTGTACGTCCTAACCATCAAGGAGTTACACCTGTTGAAGAAGGATGACCCTTAGGTTTATGAGACTTACTGAAAAGTGTTATGCCAGTTTCACATCTGCGGGCAGACAACCGCTGGAGGAATAGGGGTGTTAAGCAAATGTCCTGGGCGAGTTATCTCTTCAACGACTTAAATGATAAGAATGTCCCAGTGACTCGTCTGATTCCTAGCACTGATGAAGAAATTACAAAAAGAATCAGTGCTTCCACCAGCTCATTCATTACAGAGTCAAATAAGGATACTTTCAAACTAGACACGGTCTTTAAAAGTTTCCATCATCAATCCACGATCCTGATATCTGACCGACTTTGCTGGTGGGCTTTCTCACGCTGTGGCTGAAACGAGGCGTGGTGCCGACGCTACCGCACGAGGTGATCATCGCCGATGTGGTGTACCCGACGGTTCTGTTGGCGCATGGGAAGTCAATTTTTCTCCTTTTGGCGATGGTGGCAGGTATCTAGAGCGGCTTACGGGCGTTAGCTAAAAGCCTGTGTCAAGTGGAGCGTCATAGACTCCCAAGGCAAGCCGGTCGTGGGCTCAGAGGGGAGACCAGAAATGAAAACTGCCAATCTTAGAGTCGAGCCCCCTGACACATACCTGATGGCCTGGTATGTTATGCATTGCCCGTCGCTTATGACAGCAGTGTCTCTCTCAGAGGGTTTCGTCCCCTTCAGATTGATAATTATGCTTAATAAATTATAATAAGATAACTTGCACCGGGTTTGGGGGAAGCTGATGGGTCTGAATAGTCATGTTTATGATGGTCATATCGAGTCACGCATGGCCACATACTTTTGGGATCACCTGGTGGCTACCAGGGATTCTGTGGGGTGTATGGGCACCCCTACTCTCTTATTATTCCTCTCGGGTATGCACAAACCCTAAGCTTATTTCTATGGGATCTGTGATACCCTATTCCATTTAGGCTCTAAGTTCCCGGTGCCTAGCGGTACATTTCGGCTCAGTACCAGATACTTCATGGTCGTTGTCCCGAGCAAGTACGGGACCCATAGTAAACATGGTTCATCGAACTCCATCCGTTTTCAAATAACTAACTCTATAAGTTGTAAGTGAAAGTATGTCGAATGGGACACATACTAAAACCTACAGCTTAGGCTGCCCCAATTATAATAAGATGTTAATATACAATTTGTTGTGTTGTTTTGCTACTCGGGTTGTATACGCTCGGATTACTGTGACATGGGATAAAGATATATAGATGAGTGTTTCCTTATTTGGATTATTCCTTCGATGTACTAGTCTCGTGGAGTTGTAAAATAAGCTTATATGATTGGTTTTGTTTGTATTCGGTTTTATTTCTGTTTTATTAGTTTTATCAGTTTTATGTTAGTTTAGATTATAACTGGTGTTTTCTTATCTACTTTACTTTCAGTCCTTACCTGCTCATGTGTGCCTATGCTCACGACATGGTTTTCAATACATGCTTATGATTCGGATTATCGATACACGTATGCTTGCCTTTGTACGCCACTTGGCATTTACATCACCACTCATTAGGTAGCTTCCTGACTCCCCTGGATCTTCATGTAGATCTCAGAACTTGAACTGACATGAATCTTTTTGCTGAGGACCAAACTTACTTTGTAGAGCAGACAGACCAGCTGTGGCTCCAGTTCCCTCCTTAGCTTCCCCTGGGTGGCTCGTGGCATCACCTTGAAGCTCATGAGCAACTTTTGTAATGTTCATATTGTAAATCTTACTTTTATATTCCTAATGATGTAATATTCCTGTAATATTCTATCACTCTCTGTGACA
The DNA here is from genome assembly GCA_038442645.1 of Agave tequilana. Lineage (NCBI taxonomy): Eukaryota > Viridiplantae > Streptophyta > Magnoliopsida > Asparagales > Asparagaceae > Agave > Agave tequilana. The sequence goes on along the minus strand of JAVJIF010008009.1, from coordinate 111,391 downwards.
ACTATGTACTTGTACTTTTCTATTAGAATGTATATTCTATTCGTACTTTCGCACTCTGATTCTTACCTGTACTGATGCTTAGCGTATATATGTGAGGGTATTTTCGACCTACGTATATACGTCGCAGTAACGTCTCCGTACCCGCAGGATCGGAGCGTTACAAGTTTCTATAAATAAGTTGAAGTACAAATATGTGTGATCAAAAATCAACACATATCACAAACATATAAACTATTTTGAGGTAAATAAATAATGGCATAAACCAAAAACTGTATTTTTGAAAATTTGAACTTTAAATGGAAAACCGATTTTTCTATAAACTTGTATAGATACGAAAACAAGGTGTTAAAACACATTTGAAGCATAGTGTATAAACAACAACAATTAAGCCATTTGTCCCAAGTATTTGGGGTAGGCTACATGAACCAAAAGAGAATTACGTCAGATCGGGCACATAGATCAGCTTTCTCCACTTATTCCTATCGAGCAATATGCGTTCATTATGACCTTTAGCGTCTATATCTTGTCGTAATCCAATACACATAGTAAATGATATATACTATTTTTGACAATAAATATTAAAATAAGTTTTGATAAAAACAAAACTTAAACACATGAACTAGATACATCAAAGTAAGTTTTACTAAACAAATATGAACATCAATGTATATGGATGAAATTAAATATACATATAAACCATGTAAACTTCTTTTGATGAAATATATCCATGAAAACAAAAAGATGTATATATGATAATCCGAAACACTAAAGTAGAAACTTGATTCTATGAGTTTTGTGTAAGCCAAGTAAACATAAACTTTTAAAACGAAATGGTTAAACTGAAAACCAGACTATAAATTTGTATGTGTGAACTTGAGCAATTCAAAACAAACCATCCTTACACAAAATCTAAACAAAACAAACCTAGATACAAGTCTTCTTGTTGATTTTCTTCTCCAAAACGACTCGATCTAAACACGATCCAAAGAGCTTGACTTTATCTCGAGTACTAGATACGATCTTGACGGCGAGCTCTTGAATCAACATGTGCTAGCTTCAAAACTTGACTTTGAATCCTTTGTTGAAGCTAAACACTGACTAAGATCTTGATTGAATAACTGAAACTTAATAACCACAAGATCATTAGTACTATAACTTCATAAGTTAGCCATCATCAAACTAGGGTGAAAGACCTTCGGGCCAACATAAAGATATAGATCTAACCAACTCACTATTTTTGACCGTTCATTTTGCGCCATATGATGCATGGACAAAAAATATTTCTAGATATTTTAAATAATATAGATCAACTTCAACGGAATGGATCTTGTATTCGAATGTCGTAGAGTTGTATTTGAGTGAGAAGGATTGCGCTCGAATCCTTCCAGAATAATACAAGTCTCTCTCTTTCTACACACACACACTTTCTCTCTTTATATATATATATATATATATATATATATATATATATATTATATATATATATATATATATATATATATATATATATATTTATGGGTAGAGTTACAATACACATAGGTGTAACTAAGTTAAGTTACACACACCATTTTTAACTAAAAAAAATGCTTGGTGAAATACAAACAAAAATTAATGTGAGTGGTCCTCATAGGGTGTCTAAAAAATATTTTTTTGTGTGGTGGAAAGAGGTGTGTGTAACTTAACTTAGCTACACCTATGTGTATTGTAACTCTGCTACACACATGTATGTATGTACACATACATATGTATACACACATACATATGTATAGAGACACACACACACATATAGACTTCTATCCTTCCAAAAGGATTTAAGGTCGAATCCTTCCTACTTAAATATCAACATCTGACATTCGAATACAAGATCCACTTTGTTGAAGTTGATTTATATTATTTCAAGTTTCCATAAACTAAAATCAAGTGTTTTGAATACTTTTTGCCCATACGCCAAGTAGGGAAAAATGGACGACCTAAATAATGAGTTAGTTTAACGGTGTAGAACATTAGAAACCTAACAAAAAATTATTTTGTAGGAGTTTTTAAATATTTAGATCATAATCAAATGACCGGATCGAGATTTGTATGTCTAAAAACATATATCTAACCAACTCACTATTTTGACCGTCCATTTTGCGCCGCTTGATGGATAGACAAAAGTATTCAAAACACTTGATTTTTGATTTATAGATACTTGAAATAATATAGATCAACTTCCACGGCGTGGATCTTGTATTCGAATATCTGAGGGTTGTATTTGAGTAGGAAGGATTTGGGCCCAAATCCTTTTGGAAGGACACAAGTCTATCCTCAGAAAGAGAGAGAGAGAGACTTGTGTCCTTCCAAGAAAGAGAGAGAGAAACTTGTGTCCTTTCAAAATGATTTGGGCCCGAATCCTTCCCACTCAATACAACCCTCCGATATTCGAATTCAAGATCCACGTCGTTGAAGTTGATCTATATTATTTCAAGTATCTATAAATCAAAAATCAAGTATTTTGAATACTTTTTGCCCATCCATCAAGCGACGCAAAATGGATGGCCAAAAGTAGTGAGTTGGTTAGATCTATGTCTTTAGACATACAATTCTCGATCCGACTATTTGATTATGATCTAAACATTTAAAAACCCCTACAAACTAATTTTTGTTAGATTTCAAATGTTCTACACCGTTAAACTAAGCAACTCACTATTATAGGCCGTCCGTTTTTTCCCCACTTGATGTATGGGCAAAAAGTATTCAAAACACATAATTTTTGGTTTATAGATACATGAAATAATATAAATCAACTTGAACGGAGTGGATCTTATATTCGAATGTCGGATGTTCGTGTTTGGGTGGGAAGGATTCGACCGTGAATCCTTTTAGAATGACACAAGTCTATCTCTCTCTATCTACACGCGCGCGCGCACTCTTGTATCACTTCAGAAGGATTCGAGGTCGAATCCTTCCCACTCAAATATCAACATCCGATATTTGAATACAAGATCTACTCCGTGAAGTCGAGCTATATTATTTAAGTATATATAAACCAAAAATCCAGTGTTTTTAATACTTTTTTCTCATGCATCAAGTAAGGGGAAAACAGAAGACCCAAATAGTGAGTTGGTTAGTTTAACGATGTAAAACATTTGAAACCTAACAAAAATTAGTTTGTAGTGGTTTTAAATGTTTAGATAATGATCAAATGGTCGGATCGAGAATTTGTATGTCTAAAGACATAGATCTAGCCAACTCACTACTTTCGACCGACCATTTTGCGTAGCATGATGGATGGGTAAAATATATTCAAAGCATTTTGTAACACCCCACTCCCAGAATACGTACTTAGTTGCGTATTCAGATTTTTCGATCGTATTTTTCGATTTACTTCCTGTATTTATTTTGTATTATGAATTCTTTATATGATAGTTTTGTCTTGGATTTGGATTCGTGGACTCGGAGTCAGCCCTAGTCTGAACCGAGGGCCCGATCCTAGGGTATTACTCGATTTGGTCATTCTGGTATTCCGATTTAACCGATTTCAGTTTTGAACATCGTTTTCCAATATTTTAGGTTTTCTACGATTTTATGGAATTTTCCTGAATTAAATTGGAAATCTTCAAAACCGGTGTCGACCAGTGCCGCTGACCGATTCCCGGATTTTTAACTTACAAACGGATTGGAATTTCAAGGAGTATCTTTTTACACTATTTCTTAAAATCACATTTCCTATCTAAATACTTTTTCTGAGGATTTTATGAATTTATGAAAATTCCACCGGATTCGGTATCAGCCAGTATCGCTGGTTGATTCCAGTATTTTTAGTTTACAATCGGAGTTGAATTTCTGAATTCTGCTTTCACTTTACTTCTTAAAATCATATTTTATTCTTTAATACATTTTCTGGGATTTTTCGGAATTTATCAAAATCTGGCCGACCCGGTGTAGACCGGTATCGGGCGGTTGGCTTCCGGATTTTTAATTTGGAAACGGGATTTTATTTCTGAAAACCGATTTCATATTATTCCTCAGGATGACGTTTTCTACCTCCGGGTATTTTTTTGGGATTTTTCCGGAACAGTCGATATTTCGCGGCCATATTATAATATTATTATTTAATCTTTCTTTCTTTCTTTCTTTCCTTCCTTTTCTTTTTCCCTCCAACCGACTCCAGCCCACTCCTCCACGTGGGTGACACTCCCCCTCACCTACTCCCCTATCCCATCAATCTCTTCCTCTTTTTATTCTTTTTTTTCTTTTCTTTTTCTTTTTCATTATTTTCTTTCTTCCTTCTTTTTCTTTTCCCTTCACTTCTCCTCCTCCTGCATCTGAGCGCACCCAACCAACCACCCAGCCGACCCAACTCCGGCCACCACCTCCGGCCACGTCTCCGGCGAGGGAGGCCCCCAACTCCGGCGAGCCTCCCCCTCTCCCTCCTCTCTTTCTCTCTCCCTAATTTTTCCTTCTCCCCCCTCTTCACCCTCTCTTCCTCGCTGTTGGGGTGGCCGACGGCCACCCCTGGCCTGTGCCAGCGACCGAGGGCCGGCGGGACCCGGCGATCCTCCTCTACCCTCTGGCCGCACAGATGCGGCCAGAGTTGGGCCCGGCCAGGGCAACATGCCCTGGCCGTGGTTTGTTGGAGGGAGGGGGCTGCTGCCCCCTCCCTATTTCTCCCCTGGGGTGGCCACCGGCAACCCCAGCTCTGGCGACCGCCGGCGATCCGCCGGCGGCCGGCGATTCCATCCGGCCAGGGGCTTCCAGCCCCCTGTGCCGAGTAGAAGGGGGTTGCTGCTCCCCTGCCCCTTCTCTCTGTTCTCTCTCCTGGATCTCTCTCTTCCTCTCTCCTAAATTCTCTCTCTATTCTCTCTCCTCTCTCTACAGACTCTCTCTCTCCATATTTTCTCTCTCCTAATTCCATCTCCCTCTCTCTCCTGAACTTTCTCTCTCCTCTCTCTCTCTCTCTCCAGATTATCTCTCTCTAGGTCTCCCTCCTCCTCTCTGTAAATTGCTAACGCGGGTCTCACCCCCGCGTGCAAGCGACCCCTTTAACGCGGCCTACGCGTTCTTGTATCGGCGCAACGCGGAGCTTATGTCCGCGTCTGTGTTCTATTCATTCTGACGTGACGCGGAGTCCAGACTCGCGTCTGCGTTCCTCTCGTGTTAACACGACGCGGAGATAATACCCGCGTCTGTGTTCTCCCCGTTCTAACGTGACGCGGACCAACGACCCGTCTGCGTTCTCCTCGCGTCCTGATTTAAACGCGGATCTCGAACCCCGCGTTTGTGGCCCCTACGCAACGCGACTCCCGCGTCTGTGATTCCTGCGTTTGCTAATCCCGCGACACGACTCCCGCGTCTGCGACCCCCCGCGTCTCACTTTCCAAACCCGCGTCTCCCTCTGTCCCTTTCTCTCTCTAGGTTTCTCTCTATAACTCTTTCTCTCTCCTCTTCACTTTCTCTCTCTTTACATTTATATATTATTTTATGGCGCGTGCGCGAGTTCCATGGATTCCAGACTTTTCGGCATTTCGGTGATTTAGGCGAGTGTTCTCGCTCTCGCCTCCATTTGGGTTTCCCCGCTTCGTCGGGTCGACATGTGTTTTACTCCATGTTTTCATTGTATCATGTATTGGGCTGAGTCCCTGTATTTGTGTATGGCCGAGTGCCAATGTCTGGACATGTATTGCTCTGTGACGAATGCTTGTATTATGGTAGTTTATTTATTGTTCATGTGGTACTAACATTGCAGGTCTCTCAGCCTTTAACCTCCGGTCACTCACTATCTCGAAAGGGAAGTGATTGGGGCCGGCAGGTCTCTCCGTTCTTTAACCTCCGGTCACTCACTATCTCGAAAGGGAAGTGATTGGGGCCGGCAGGTCTCTCCGTTCTTCAGCCTCCGGTCACTCACTATCTCGAAAGGGAAGTGATTGGGGCCGGCAGGTCTCTCCGTTCTTCAGCCTCCGGTCACTCACTATCTCGAAAGGGAAGTGATTGGGGCCGGCAGGTCTCTCCGTTTTTCAGCCTCCGGTCACTCACTATCTCGAAAGAGAGGTGATTGGGACCGTCAGGTTTCCCAGTGCAGCCTCCGGTCACTCACTATCTCGAAAGGAAAGTGATTGGGACCGTCAGGTCTTCGGCCCCGCCTGGTTGTCATGATCAGCGTTCAGCGCTTTACCACTTGATTCGTCTAGGCGAGATGCTGCCGGATTTTCTACTCGCACTTTAGGCCGAGTTATCCCGATAACCTTGCCAGACGCTCCAGTGTTAATCTTGTTTGTTGTCTGTATTTCCAGCTCGCTCAGCTCCGCTTGGATGTGCTCAGCTACTGTTTTACTGCATGCCATTATTTTATATCTGTCATTTACATGTTGCTATTTAACACATGTATATCACCTGACAACTGATTTGTTATCACCTAACATCGGACATGCTTTTGCTTTGGCAAGACCCCCTTGTTATGACTTGCCACCGGACTAATATCAATCTCTTGACATGACTGGTTACCTGTCTAATATCTCCATCTTGTCATGCTATCACGTGACACCCGGCATGATATACTTGACTCTCATGATTATCACGATAACGGGAATGATGACCTGACATCTTGATAGTACAATTGTACTCCTGTTACACATGTGATACATTATAGTACGTACAGTACTCCTGATATTCCTGACTTGCTCTTGCTCATTCCTGGAATCTGATAATCATCTAATAATTCATAAAAGGAACAACTTGCATCGGGTCGGGGGAAACTTGCGGCTATCAATATGTGTTCGTGTTTACAGTGGTATTAGGCATGTTGTGCAACTAAAACTTCCGGTCTGACCTGTGGGCCTCCAGGCGACCGAGGGGAGTGCTGGCTCCCTCCTTCCTGGTACCATCATGATAAGGGCATACATAAGTCCCTCCTGTTAGCCTTGCGGCTGGTTCCGTCCACCAAGCAACGGAACAATCCTGGGCCGTGGTCCCGGGTATGTACGGGACCCACTGTAAACATAGTTCGTTGATACCCCCGCTGGTTTCCAATAACAATCTTGCTTTACTCGGATATGGATCTATGTGTGCTGGGACGCTAGTTCACATAGCTAGATATCAGGGTAAGACGAGTAATAATAAAGTGTCAAGATAATAACCTGCTCTTTAAGTTGTAAGTAGAGGTATGTGGAATGGGACGCATACTGAAGCCTGCAGCTTAAACGGCTATGAATCTGTGATATGCCTTACCATATTTTGCTTGTCCTGGATTTTACATCGGATTTTCGGTTTTATGGTTATTATTATATTAGCTGCTCATGTTCTGCTTTATCCCTTGTATCCACCTGCCTCCTGTTCATTTTCTTATCATGCCCTGAGTACAGTCGGGTTGTATGTGCTTGGATTATGGTGACATGAGATAAAGGTATATAGATGAGGGTTTCCTTGTTTGGATTATTCCTTCGACGTACTAGTCTTATGGAGCCGTGATCTGAAACCATACAATCAGATTTGCTCGTCCTCGGCTTTATTTGGTTTTATCGCTTTACATATACTTACCCTTGCTCGCCACTTGGCTTTTGTATCACCACTCGCCTGGGGAGTTTCATCTGACTCCCCTGGATCCTCATGTCCAGGTCCTGGAGCTTGGAACATGCCGGAGCTTGGAGCGTGTGGATTCTCCCAGTTGCTGATCAGAGTGGCGCAGCGGTAGCGTGGATCTCCAGCTGACCGTTCAGAGCTCTATCCTTCCAGGCCCCCTGTGTGCCTCTCGAGTTTTCCTTTTATAAACTCGTGAGTGCCCTTTTTACTGTTCCTACATGTACATCCCTTGTATTCTCGCAATTGCGCCATTCTGGTGATGTAATATTATTGTAATATCGGATCACCTCTGGTGATAACTTTGTAATTGTACTCATATGTTGGAATGTATAATGCACCACTTGCTTCCGTACTCTGATTCTTGCCTGTACTGATGCTTAGCGTATATACGTGAGGGTATTTCTGACCTGCGTATATACGTCGCAGTAACGTCTCCGTACCCGCCGGATCGGGGCGTTACAGGTTGGTATCAGAGCTTAGGCTCTCACCTCCTCAGTACGTCCAGACGGCAAATTAATGGTAAAAAAATTTGCAACTGGAATGCATGAGTCCTGGTTATACACTCCAACTACAAGTACAGAGTTATCTATTCTTGATCATCTTTCCTTTGATTCCTAATCCCTTCCATCTTTCCCCTGTTTTGGTTTTTCGTAGCCTTTATACCAACTTAAGATATGGATATACTAGAGAGGTAGTGGCTGGTTCTGAATGAAGCTATTACATGATCTCTTCGGCCAACTCTATGAAGCTCGGGTATTCTCAGGATTGATCTCGAACGGGTTATCTTTCAGAAGTCAGTAGTCGGGATTCTCTACGGATATTCTATATTCTCGGCTATATCTTTCAGAGTGATTGATGCCTGGTATTCGGAATTCTTAATTATCGGCCTTCTTTATTATGCTCAGGACTATCAGGGTTTTCTTTATCTTTGGTGTTCTGGCTCATTCTCAGAGTGATACTAAGTATGCGGTACAGCTAGAATTCTATTGCTAAGCTGTGTTATCAGTCAGTATTATTCGGCATTGTTCGAAGATTTATACAGCCGGAAGTGCAAAAGATTTCTATATTCTGGTTATTGATCAGTCAACTTGAGGGCCCTACCTATAGTGCTTCATATCTTAATTGGTATAAATTCCGCCCTTGTCCCCTTTGTGTTCAATTTACCCCTTATCGAAATTGCGAGGACGCAATTTTTTGTAAGGTGGATGGATTGTAACACCCCGCTCCCAGAATACGTACTTAGTTGCGTATTCAGATTTTTTGATCGTATTTTTCAATTTACTTCCTGTATTTGTTTTGTATTATGAATTCTTTATATGATAGTTTTGTCTTGGATTTGGATTCGTGGACTCGGAGTCAGCCCTAGTCTGAACCGAGGGCCCGATCCTAGGGTATTACTCGATTTGGTCATTCTGGTATTCTGATTTAACCGATTTCAGTTTTGAACATCGTTTTCCAATATTTTAGGTTTTCTACGATTTTATAGAATTTTCCTGAATTAAATTGGAAATCTTCAAAACCGGTGTCGACCAGTGCCGCTGACCGATTCCCAGATTTTTAACTTACAAACGGATTGGAATTTCAAGGAGTGTCTTTTTACACTATTTCTTAAAATCACATTTCCTATCTAAATACTTTTTCTGAGGATTTTATGAATTTATGAAAATTCCACCGGATTCGGTATCGGCCAGTATCGCTGGTTGATTCCAGTATTTTTAGTTTACAATCGGAGTTGAATTTCTGAATTCCGCTTTCACTTTACTTCTTAAAATCATATTTTATTCTTTAATACATTTTCTGAGATTTTTCGGAATTTATCAAAATCCGGCCGACCCGGTGTAGACCGGTATCGGCGGTTGGCTTTCGGATTTTTAATTTGGAAACGGGATTTTATTTCTGAAAATCGATTTCATATTATTCCTCAGGATGACGTTTTCTACCTCCGGGTATTTTTTTGGGATTTTTCCGGAACAGTCGATATTTCGCGGCCATATTATATATTATTTTAATCTTTCTTTCTTTCTTTCTTTCCTTCCTTTTCTTTTTCCCTCCAACCGACTCCAGCCCACTCCTCCACGTGGGCGACACTCCCCCCTCACCTACTCCCCTATCCCATCAATCTCTTCCTCTTTTTATTCTTTTTTTCTTCTCTTTTTCTTTTTCATTATTTTCTTTCTTCCTTCTTTTTCTTTTCCCTTCACTTCTCCTCCTCCTCCATCTGAGCGCACCCAACCAACCACCCAGCCGACCCAACTCCGGCCACCACCTCCGGCCACGTCTTCGGCGAGGGAGGCCCCCAACTCCGGCGAGCCTCCCCCTCTCCCTCCTCTCTTTCTCTCTCCCTAATTTTTCCTTCTCCCCCCTCTTCACCCTCTCTCTTCCTCACTGTTGGGGTGGCCGACGGCCACCCCTGGCCTGTGCCAGCGACCGAGGGCCGGCGGGCCCCGGCGATCCTCCTCTACCCTCTGGCCGCACAGATGCGGCCAGAGTTGGGCCCGGCCAGGGCAACATGCCCTGGCCGTGGTTTGTTGGAGGGAGGGGCTGCTGCCCCCTCCCTATTTCTCCCCTGGGGTGGCCACCGCCACCCCAGCTCTGGCGACCGCCGGCGATCCGCCGGCGGCCGGCGATTCCATCCAGCCAGGGGGCTTCCAGCCCCCTGTGCCGAGTAGAAGGGGGGCTGCTGCTCCCCTGCCCCTTCTCTCTGTTCTCTCTCCTGGATCTCTCTCTTCCTCTCTCCTAAATTCTCTCTCTATTCTCTCTCCTCTCTCTACAGACTATCTCTCTCTCCATATTTTCTCTCTTCTAATTCCATCTCCCTCTCTCTCCTGAACTTTCTCTCTCCTCTCTCTCTTCAGATTATCTCTCTCTCTAGGTCTCCCTCCTCCTCTCTGTAAATTGCTGACGCGGGTCTCACCCCCGCGTGCAAGCGACCCCTTTAACGCGGCCTAAGCGTTCTTGTATCGGCGCAACGCGGAGCTCATGTCCGCGTCTATGTTCTATTCATTCTGACGTGACGCGGAGTCCAGACTCGCGTCTGCGTTCCTCTCGTGTTAACACGACGCGGAGATAATACTCGCGTCTGTGTTCTCCCCGTTCTAACGCGACGCGGACCAACGACCGCGTCTGCGTTCTCCTCGCGTCCTAATTTAAACGCGGATCTCGAACCCCGCGTTTGTGGCCCCTACGCAACGCGACTCCCGCGTCTGTGATTCCTGCGTTTGCTAATCCCGCGACGCGACTCTCGCGTCTGCGACCCCCGCGTCTCACTTTCCAAACCCGCGTCTCCCTGTGTCCCTTTCTCTCTCTAGGTTTCTCTCTCTAACTCTTTCTCTCTCCTCTTCACTTTCTCTCTCCTTACATTTATATATTATTTTATGGCGCGTGCGCGAGTTCCATGGATTCCAGACTTTTCGGCATTTCGGTGATTTAGGCGAGTGTTCTCGCTCTCGCCTCCATTTGGGTTTCCCCGCTTCGTCGGGTCGACATGTGTTTTACTCCATGTTTTCATTGTATCATGTATTGGGTTGAGTCCCTGTATTTGTGTATGGCCGAGTGCCAATGTCTGGACATGTATTGCTCTGTGACGAATGCTTGTATTATGGTAGTTTATTTATTGTTCATGTGGTACTAACATTGCAGGTCTCTCAGCCTTTAACCTCCGGTCACTCACTATCTCGAAAGGGAAGTGATTGGGGCCGGCAGGTCTCTCCGTTCTTTAACCTCCGGTCACTCACTATCTCGAAAGGGAAGTGATTGGGGCCGGCAGGTCTCTCCGTTCTTCAGCCTCCGGTCGCTCACTATCTCGAAAGGGAAGTGATTGGGGCCGGCAGGTCTCTCCGTTCTTCAGCCTCCGGTCACTCACTATCTCGAAAGGGAAGTGATTGGGGCCGGCAGGTCTCTCCGTTCTTCAGCCTCCGGTCACTCACTTCTCGAAAGAGAGGTGATTGGGACCGTCAGGTTTCCCAGTGCAGCCTCCGGTCACTCACTATCTCGAAAGGGAAGTGATTGGGACCGTCAGGTCTTCGGCCCCGCCTGGTTGTCATGATCAGCGTTCAGCGCTTTACCACTTGATTCGTCTAGGCGAGATGCTGCCGGATTTTCTACTCGCACTTTAGGCCGAGTTGTCCCGGTAACCCTACCAGACGCTCCAGTGTTAAATCCTGTTTGCTGTCTGTATTTCCAGCTCGCTCAGCTCCGCTTGGATGTGCTCAGCTACTGTTTTACTGCATGCCATTATTTTATATCTGTCATTTACATGTTGCTATTTAACACATGTATATCACCTGACATCTGATTTGTTATCACCTAACATCGGACATGCTTTTGCTTTGGCAAGACCCCCTTGTTATGACTTGCCACCGGACTAATATCAATCTCTTGACATGACTGGTTACCTGTCTAATATCTCCATCTTGTCATGCTATCACGTGACACCCGACATGATATACTTGACTCTCATGATTATCACAATAACGGGAATGATGACCTGACATCTTGATAGTACAAACTGTACTCCTGTTACACATGTGATACATTATAGTACGTACAGTACTCCTGATATTCCTGACTTGCTCTTGCTCATTCCCGGAATCTGATAATCATCTAATAATTCATAAAAGGAACAACTTGCATCGGGTCGGGGGAAACTTGCGGCTATCAATATGTGTTCGTGTTTACAGTGGTATTAGGCATGTTGTGCAACTAAAACTTCCGGTCTGACCTGTGGGCCTCCAGGCGACCGAGGGGAGTGCTGGCTCCCTCCTTCCTGGTACCATCATGATAAGGGCATACATAAGTCCCTCCTGTTAGCCTTGCGGCTGGTTCCGTCCACCAAGCAACGGAACAATCCTGGGCCGTGGTCCCGGGTATGTACGGGACCCACTGTAAACATAGTTCGTTGATACCCCCGCTGGTTTCCAATAACAATCTTGCTTTACTCGGATATGGATCTATGTGTGCTGGGACGCTAGTTCACATAGCTAGATATCAGGGTAAGACGAGTAATAATAAAGTGTCAAGATAATAACCTGCTCTTTAAGTTGTAAGTAGAGGTATGTGGAATGGGACGCATACTGAAGCCTGCAGCTTAAACGGCTATGAATCTGTGATATGCCCTACCATATTTTGCTTGTCCTGGATTTTACATTAGATTTCCGGTTTTAAGGTTATTATTATATTAGCTGCTCATGTTCTGCTTTATCCCTTGTATCCACCTGCCTCCTGTTCATTTTCTTATCATGCCCTGAGTACAGTCGGGTTGTATGTGCTTGGATTATGGTGACATGAGATAAAGGTATATAGATGAGGGTTTCCTTATTTGGATTATTCCTTCGACGTACTAGTCTTATGGAGCCGTGATCTGAACCATACAATCAGATTTGCTCGTCCTCGGCTTTATTTGGTTTTATCGCTTTACATATACTTACCCTTACTCGCCACTTGGCTTTTGTATCACCACTCGCCTGGGGAGTTTCATCTAACTCCGCTGGATCCTCATGTCCAGGTCTTGGAGCTTGGAACATGTCGGAGCTTGGAGCGTGTGGATTTTCCCAGTTGCTGATCAGAGTGGCGCAGCGGTAGCGTGGATCTCCAGCTGACCGTTCAGAGCTCTATCCTTCCAGGCCCCCTGTGTGCCTCTCGAGTTTTCCTTTTGTAAACTCGTGAGTGCCCTTTTTACTGTTCCTACATGTACATCCCTTGTATTCTCGCAATTGCGCCATTCTGGTGATGTAATATTATTGTAATACCGGATCACCTCTGGTGATAACTTTGTAATTGTACTCATATGTTGGAATGTATAATGCACCACTTGCTTCCGTACTCTGATTCTTGCCTGTACTGATGCTTAGCGTATATACGTGAGGGTATTTCTGACCTGCGTATATACGTCGCAGTAACGTCTCCGTACCCGCCGAATCGGGGCGTTACACATTTGATATTTGATTTATAGATACTTGAAATAATATAGATCAACTTCAACAGAGTGAATCTTGTATTCGAATGTCGGAGGGTTATTTTTGAGTGGGAAGGATTCGGGTTCGAATCCTCCCGAAGTGACATAAGTCTATCCTCTCTGTCTCTCACACACACACACTATATATATATATATATATATATATATATATATATATATATATATATATATATATATATATATATATATATATATATATATATATATATATATATATATATAGGGTTACTGTACCTCAGCCGCCAGCTGAGAGAGTTTCTCAGCCGGCGGGACGTGACAACATCAGAGCCGCAAATCTTTCATAAATTTTGGCGGACAAAATCCTGAAAAATCCCGCCTAATTTAATGTCAGTCACCTCAACATCCGAAAATACCCTCACTCAACTTTTTACCTTATATAAAAATATTTCCTTTCAAAAAATTTACAGCTCTAAAATTTTACCTGATCATTCTGATCCAATTAGTTCTATTGTTTCACAAATTTGATCCGTTTTTTTAAAAATATATTTGCAACACATGGCGTCAAAGAAATCATCCGCCGAAAAAGGTACTACAAAAACGATATTTTCAAATTTTTTTTAGGGTTTGTGGATTTTAATAGTTTAAAATTTTTTCAGATTTATTTTCGTTTCTGTCTCCTTTATTTTTTTTAAATATTGGGACCATGGTCGCAATTAAGAAAGAGATTCTGAAACTTTAGATGACGAATAAATTTATAAATTTATAAATTTTTTAACACAACGATAAAGTTTTACTATTTTTCAAGTTTTTTCATTTCCTTCTATTTGACCATGGTCGCAATATTTTTGAAAAAGCGATGTATATGTATGCGACCTTGCTAATATTTATTTAAATTAAATTTTTTTTATACACTATTTGTCGACCTCGGTCGCAGTTGTTAATTTTTTAGTTGCCGATCTGTGTGACTTAGATCGTAGAGTTTTAAATTTTTTTTTTTTGGGACTTTTCGTTGTAGACGAATGCGACGTTGGTCGCAGTATATGATACGTCCTTTCTTTTTTATTACATACTGACGACATTGGTCGCAGTTGTTTCAATATGCGGTGTAGTGTCGTACGACCATGGTCGCAGTGTATCTAACGTCATCTGTTTTTTAATTCCCGGGTCACGGTTGTTTATGTTTGCACTGTAGTCTTATGCGATCTTGGTCGCAGTGTCGACCCGGGTCGCTGTTGTTTACATATGCACTGTAGATGACTGCGACCTTGGTCGCAGTGTCGACCCGGGTCGCAGTTGTTCACGTTTGGAATGTAGATGACTGCGACCTAGGTCGCAGTGTCGACCCGGATCGCACTTGTTCACATTTGCAATGTAGATGACTGCGACCTAGGTCGTAGTGTTTTAAAAATAATTTATTTTTTATTCCCTTATAATTGTTAAATAATCATTGGTCTGAAGTTTTTAATTTTTCTTCATCTATAGGTAAACAACAGATGAAGGTTCGTCCTCTGAGATCGAGCCTAAAACCTATGTGCGAGTTCATAAAGAAATTCAAAAAGTACATTCAGGCCAATTTCTTAGAGGCGATCAAGAATACCCCATTTGGCCAATCTTCATGGCATTCTACAATGAGGAATTTAGGGTTGAAAAGGGTCTAAAATCAAACATTATTGTACTGAGTATTTTAGACCGGTATGATAGGAATACAAGGACCTTTAGAATTGAGGGCAAACAAATTGAGTTAACAGTGGAGGATGTTGCCCTAACTTTTGGTCTACCTATCATTGGGGCGGATTTTATTATGAATAAGACCTGTACGATGAAAGACAGAGGGGTTATAAAACATTATTTTCCAATATAACGAAGATCACTAAAGTATCTATTGAAGAGGCTTTGGATGACCTTCTGGTCAAGAAAGGAGGAGAGATGAATTAGATGTGACAAAGGATGAATAGCTTGAGCAGCAAGTGACTTTACATGAAATTATAAGAGACAGACAGAGACTTGCAGCTCAAGACTTTACTACAATAATCATCCTGTACATGTCGGCCACTCTATTCTTCTCTGACAGTAAATACATGGTGCCGTGGTATATTGTGAAAGAGATTGCCAATATGCAGCTGATGAGGACAATATGCTAGGCTAAAGCTGTTTGGCAATTCCTGATTGAGTCAATGGACATCTCCAGGCACACCACGTACGAGCTGCAAGGATGCTCCGTGCAAATTAAGTATGAATATCAAATTTGGCCAACATTGTATGAAATTTCCCCAAAATCTTGTGAATATTTGTGTAAACTAATTTAATTTTGCATTTTGCAGTATTGGCTATGTGAGAGGGCTTCTATTTTTGATTTCAAAGTCTGGTTTGGAGGACAAAACCCCACGCGCAGTAAGATGGGACCTCCAGAACATTAGCAGATCTCTGCTTGAAGTTGATCTAAATGAGCTTGACGCAAATATCGTAAGTTTTAAAATATTAAATACCATATAGTGTTGATTAAAATTTTATACATTTAAATGGGGCTTTGGTTCAAGTTCTTTTTTTGTGCAGTACAAATAAAATGCGACCATAATCTGAGAATGCGACCATGGTCGCAGTATTGAGCTGCACGTTTCGTAGTTCATTTTGCGTGCCAGAAATACAAAGTGCGATCATGGTCGCATTTTCCTGATAATACCGTATACATTAAATGCGACCATGGTCGCCGTATTAAGCTGCAAGTCTTCGCAGTTAAATTTATGTGCCGGACAAACAAACTGCGACTATGGTCGCATTCTATCTTAATAGTTAATAAATAAACTGCGACCTTGGTCGCAGTATAATTATTTTATTGTTCTGGTTTTAACTTAATTTTTTATTTTTTTTCAGATTTTGTGTCGAATGGCCAACATCGCTAATGATGAAAAAATTATGATTGGCCTTCCTGTTGAAGGGGAAGAGAAGGAGGAAGAAGAAGAAGAAGATGAAGATGAAGAAGAAGAAGAAGAAGAAGAAGGAAATACATATAATCAAGCTAACATCCGTCGAAAAGGAGCCAGAAGCTGCAGAAATAATTGAGTAAGAAGAGACGAGTGAGCAACAATCAACTTTTACAGGTTGTTTGCCATCACCACGGGATGAACAAGCTGAAAAAATTGAAGAGTTGAGGAATCAAAATCAGTACTTGAGAGAATATGTTTCTCAGCTTGAAAGAAAAATTGAAAAAATGGAGACTGATAACAGACTTAAGGCTGAATTAAAGAAAAAAAGAAGAGAAATAAGAGAGAAGAAAAAATTAAAAAAGCAGCAGAGGAAATTAAAAGTGAAAGAAGAAGAAGAAGAGCTGCTGAGAGCAGCCGCTGCTGCGGAGGAGAAGGAAAAGGAGAAGAGGAGGGAAGAGGAGGAGAATGAGAGAAGAAGGATGGAAGAAGAGAAGGAAAAGGAGGAGAGGAGGAGAGAAAAGGAGGAGAAGGAGAATGACAGGAGAATGAGGGAAGAAGAGGAGAAGGAGAAGAGGAGGAGGGAAGAGGAGGAGCAGGAGAAGGAGAGAAGGAGGGAAGAGGAGGGGCAGGAGAGAAGAGGAGGAGAATGAGAAGAGAAGGGAAGAGAAGGAGAGGAGAAGGGAAGAGAAGGAGGAGCAGAAGAGAAGGAGTGTAGTGGAGAAGTAGAAGGAGAAGAGGAGGAAAGAAGAGGAGGAGCAGGAAAGGAGAAGAGGAGAAAGTTAGAGGAGGAGAAGAAGAGGCAGGAGAAAAAGAAGAAAGAGGGGAAAGAGTTGAAGGAGAGGATGAAAGAAGAGGAGAAGGAAGAAGGGAGAAGAGGAGAAGAAGCAGAAAATAATTATAGAGCAGATGGAGAAGCAGGCAGAAGAGAAGAAGAAAAAAATATTGGAAGAGGATGAAATCATGGGTTCTGAATTTATTAGAAATATTTCTGGGGAAGATATCCCCAGTTTTTCTTTGAATATAACTCAACAGATTCAAGAACTCCAAAGAGATAGAGCTTCTGAAGAAAAAATTTAAGAGCATACTCCGGATCAGAAGCAATCCTTAAAAAGAACAGTTTTGGATTACTCTAAAGGAACGATAGAAAGAGGAGTCAAAGAACGCAAGCGCGCTGAAAGAGATCGCGATGACTCCGAATTCATTTATCCAAAACAGAAGAAGAAAATTAATGAACATCCTCTTCCACAGCCTGTGGCTCAGAGTTCTGGCGCTGGTTTCGGCGACAAAGAGATTTCCCCCACTCAGTCAAAAACGAGGGAATTGACCGAAACCACAGCATACAGAATTCTGCAGCCCCATCAACAAGCTATTATAAAAATTTTCTTGGACAAGGCCTTCTCTGAGTAAGTTAATTAATTTTATTATAAATCATATCAAAAAACTGTTATATATATATATAAGAACAATTTAATTACTAACTTTGTTTTGAATATCTTGCAGTTCTACTGCATATCAGGATACCGACAACGGAATCATTGTTACAAAGAATGACATTGAGGACCTGATGTTCAGTAGAGAGTTAGATGCGAATATAATTCATTTCTACATGCAGCATCTAGAGAAAGGAGGAGGATTAAAAGTATATTCTTTCGGAGCGAAGCTTGGGTAAACATCTATTTTCTCTTTACGGTTTAATGTAATATCAATTTCCTAATTAATTTGGTGAATTAAATCTTTGAACGTTAAATATTCTACTAATATTCTTTATCGCTGTTTAGGCATAACGAATGTACTGCGACTAAGGTCGCAGTTTATAATTAAATTAATTCACCCCAATATCAATTTAAAATGAAGGTTACGACTGTGGTCGCAGTTGCTGGCGGCAGTCTTAATCAACAACAAACACTGCGACCTTGGTCGCTATGCGTGCTAATATAAAACGAGCAGCTACCAACTGTACTGCGACCTAAGTCGCAGTCCATGTTAATATAAATCACCACGAATATAATTTTAGTAATGAAAAGTATGCGACCTAGATTGTAATTCCTGGCTGTCTTAATCAATAACAACACTGCGACCTTGGTCGCTGCATTAATTAATATAAAAATGTCATAATTAAGAAAAAGTGCGACCATGATCGCAGTCTGTTGTCTTGCCGTAATGACTTCTAATTTTCATAAATTTTTTTAATACTTTGAATTCATTTTGAATTTTAATTTTTTGGTTGTTCGCAGCACAGTATTGTATATAAAAGTAAAGATCTGGAAGATCATTTCATCAAGCAGCAGCTGTTGAAAAACTGGACAGATGATTTGCAGTACATGTTCTTCCCGATCAATCACAAACACAGTGCCAACGATCCCAGATTTCACTGGACCTTACTGGTATTTGATTGCCACACAGAAGAGTAGATTTTTTACAACTCTTTGGTCCCAGCTGAAAAAACCAGTAGTATATTAAAGCTTTATAAAAAAGATGCAAGAATAATGGTGAGTTGAAATTTAATATTTCGGTTACTGGAAACTTGCATTTAATTTGATTAATACTGATTTTTTTTTCTATTGACATTGCAGAAAGAAAGATTAATACAGATTTTTTAGATTGATTTCAATAAATTAATGAGAAAAATAAATATAAAATACACAGATGCCCCAACAAGCAAACAGGTATATAAATTTTTGACATCTCCTTACCTATCATATTTTCTACCTTTTTTAGTACAAAAATCTAATTTCATTTAATGATTACTCTGTGCAAATTTCAGTGTTGATTGCGCTGTATATGTATACAAGTACATGGAAAGTATAGCATTTGGTAGTCCACCAGCTGTTGATACTGTTACGGCTGCTGATGTACGAGACTAAAAAGTGAGCTTGCATACATGATACTTGCAGATAGAGAGAAGAGTTGGGATGAACAAACAGAAATGATAAGAAGGATGGTATTTGAAGACTGACAGTTGACAATTTATTGATATACCACAATTATTTATTTATAAATGTAAAAATAATTGCAATTCATTGAGCCATTTTTTGTTTTATTGATTTAATTTATAAACATTTTTATACATTTATTTATTATAAATTCCATTGATTATTTCCATTCTACATCTGTTACACCGTACATTTTACTAATTCGTACTGATATTAGAAACAAACATGCGTTCAGCAGTTGTATTGCGACCAAAGTCGCATTAATGACCTGTTTTAGTTACAGCGATTCCTTATATTGAGATACTATAATCGAGACAGCGACCATGGTCGCAGTTACTTAATCATTTATCAGTTCCCAATGCGACTGTGGTCGCAATAATGAACTGTTTTGGAGTATTAACTTTTAAACTATTTTGGATAACTGAACAGTCACCTAGGAAGTATACAATTTTTGGGAAAAGGTAGAAAATAAATTTGGGACATATTCACATGGTTTGAGAGCTTAAACCTTTGGAATTCCGGATTAAAATATATAAAGGGTCATCAGGATAGGATTATAAACATACTAAATTGGTTTTGCTCAAACTTGTTACTTTCAATATTCGGAATCAGATTCAAAAATGTCTTCTCCACCGTCTTCACCAGAAAGAAGCCAATCATCTAATGATAATTGGAGGTATAGTTCTGAAGCGATGCCTCGCTACGGGTCAGAGGATGAGCTTGATACAGACGATCCGTTCTGGGAGTTCATTGATGAACCAAAATACATACATGAAGAGGAATAAAGCGAAGAGGAGATTGTTAGTAAAGAGGTGGAAGAGACGGAAAGCGATACGGAAGACGAACGCGGTCATAATCTTGATGACGAATCTGATTATGATGGTGATGACGAATCTGATTAGAAGTTTAAAATTTGTATTTTTATTTTATATATATATAGAACCCTATTTTCTAAGGTTAATTGTGTGAATTATAGTTTTTACTACTTATTCTTGGTTGAAATACTTTACATTTGTCACAAATTTTATTTCACCGAACTGCGACTCTGGTCGCAGTCATGAAACTGGTGTACACATCAAGACAATACGTTCAAATGGGCAAAAAGGTCGACACTGCGATCAAGGTCGCAGTTTTTAATTTATGTTCAGTGGACTAAAGCAAAAACATAGGGCGAAAATGTAAAATGGAAGTAACAATTATAAGATAAAGTGAACGCTGCGACTGTAGGCAAAAAAAATCTAAAAAATACGTAAGGCAACAGCGACTCAGGTCGCAGTGAATGAGCTGTTGTATATAAGGAGAAAGTTAATATTAAAAAAAACATAGCGCTAAAAATGTCGAAATTATAATAGTGCGCAGAATCTTCAACTATATTCAGATGTTACAATAATATACCAAGAGACGGAAAATTTTAAAAGCAACAATTCAAGTTCAGCGAGATAGGAACACTGCGACCACGGTCATGTTGGCCCAAAGGCCTATCGCCCTAGTTTTGATGATGATCAACTCATGAAGTTATGTTTACTAATGATCTTGTGTTTAATTAGTGACAGATTTATGATCAAGTCTTAGTAGGTGTGGAGCTTCAATAAAGGATTTAAAGTCAAATTTTGGAGCTAGCACCAGTTGATTCACGAGCCTATGCGTCAAGACCACATCAAGAGTTGAGCTTGTTGGATCGTGTGTGGACCAAGTCAAGAAGATGAGAAGCCTTCAAGTGAAGACTTCAAGAAGATGAAGACTTGTGTCTAGGTATAAGATTTTGTTTTTATTTAGTTAAAAATGTAAAGGATAGATAGTTGGTGGATTGCTCAAGTACATATACACACACACTCTTGATTTAGAATTATTTTCATAAAAGATTTTTTAGTTTAGAAAAGATTTTTCATTTTGGAAAAATACTTATTTGGATTTTGGTATTTTCTTATATACATATCTTTTATCCAAAATCAAGTTTAGAGCTTATTGTCAAAAACATAGATATTTCATCTTGATTGTGTAGTGGTTTATATCCATACACACTATGCCTTAAAATGAATTATAATATCTTGTTTTTGTATTTGATGAAGATTTGGAAAAACATATTTTGGAAAATTATTGTTTTTGGAAAATAGTTTTTTTTTATCATGAGCCAAATATTTCCAAGTTACAAAAAGAGTCCAATCTTTTATAACATGCCTTGATTTTGTGCAAGCATGTTTGTATATCAAAGTATATTGGTTAAACTATTTTTGTAGATTTTTATGTATTTTATGGGATTTTATTTGAACCAAAAAGACAAACTTTTTAATCCTAGAAAAATTGTTTCAGGCTTCAGCTAGTCGACTTATACTAACTTATAAGTCGACTAACCCTGAAGTCGGTCGACCGGGTCGGTCGACCGACGTGCACAAACGTGCACGCCTGTGTGTACTGGTGGACGGTCGACCGTGCCGGTCGACCGCTCCAGAGAGCAGTGCTCTCTGGAAAGTTCGGTCGACCGCACCGGTCGACCGTGGCTCCAACGGTCAGAAATCCGACCGTTGGCGGTCGACCGGCAGTACTGACAGATCCCAACGGCTAGTTTTCTGGCAGCCTATAAATTGGGGGTCTTGTCATTGTTTTACCACAAGATTTTAGAGTCTCTTAGAGCCAGTTTTTCCCAGTCTTTTAAAAGGGTTTTCTCCACAAAATAGAGAGCAAATATTTCCTATCTATAGGGAAGTTTTATCAAGAGTGTTTAAAAGAAAGTCTTTGAGTTTTCCTCCACCTTTCACATCCTTGCTTTTTCTCACACCACACTTGAGCTATCCATTGATTATACATCCTATAGGTGTGTTGTAGTGAGAGTGCTTTAGGTGATCAAAGTGTTGTGATCACCAAAGATCTTTTCTTTGTTCTTTGAGGAGACGGGCAAGTGTGCTCGTGATTGTTTAGGTCCTAGTGAGGACTTGGTGTTTTCGGTTCGGGTGCGAACTCGTGTTTGAGGTGCGGCCTCGGCGAGCCGGTGGGCTTGCGGTGTGTACGGGACTAGGGAGTCCGAGGGCTTGTAGGTGTTGCGGCATCGAGGAGAGATCCATTAGGATCTTGCATAGTGGAAATCTTTCGTGTGTCTAAGGAGGGGATGTAGAGCAAGTGTGCTCGAACCTCGAAACAAACCCTTTGTGTTTGCGATTGCTCTCTCTCTCTCTCTTTGTCTCTTGTTTATATTTTGCATTCAATTATTGTCTATCTTTATATGCTTGATATATTCCTTGTGCTCATATTGATATACTTGCTTGGGATTGTTTGCTAACACTTGTATTCAACCAAGAGAGCCAACGCGGCACCTCAACCCATTCAAGGGGAATCTAGAGGAGTTTGTCCAGTGCCCTTCACGGGGAATTCGGCAACACTCTTGTGTTATACATAGTGTTTAGTGAAAGAAGTTTTATTTGGTCATAGTTGTTTTTAGCTTCCGCATTATTTGCATCATTGGGCATTAAGTGACCATTAGATTAGCCTTCACCTGTTCACCCCCCCTCTAGGTGAAACCTTCAATTGGTATCAGAGCTTGGTACTCTGATTTGGGTCTAACACCGAGAGTTAAAGATCCTCATTTTTGGCTAATCACTTTATTTGTACACACACCATGGACTTCATGTCACCACCTACTTTTGACATTCTTAACATCCAAATTTGGAAGGTTAAGATGTCATTGTACCTCAAGGCCTTAGGCATTCATGTTTATCTTGCCATATCTAATGATTCATATTGTTCAAATGGTAAGAATTTTGAGGCTAATGCAAAAGCCCTTCATGCTATCAAGTCAACCCTAAATGATGATTATTTATCTAGGGTTTCTAATGTTGAATCGGCTTTTGTAGTATGGAACATCATCACCTCCCTCGGCGAAAAAGATCTATACTATGCGGGGAGTGACTCGGATGTTGGAAGCGACACCTCCAACAAGTGCTACATGGTCCAAGGGGATAACCCCTTGAGGTAAACACCGAATCCGATGATGAGGACATGTCATATGATGAGCTATCTACTTTTTGTCATCTATTGCTTGAAAATATGACATGATTAAAAAGGAAAATAAAAATTTGAAAAAGAACATTGCTTGCATGCATATAGAACAAGATTCATTTAAATCTAACATTGCATGTTTAGAAAAAGAAAATAATAATTTGAAAAAGGATTTTGATGCCATGCTTAATGAAAAAGATTCATTAGAAAATAAAATGGCATGCTTAGAAAAAGAAAATAAAGATTTGAAAAATGAGAATGTTTCCTTACTTTCTAAATTAAATAATCTTTGTGATGGAAACACTATTTTGAAAAATAAAGTTGATTTGGTGAAAAAACAAAAGGAAGTTGTTTTTCAAGAAAATAAGTCTTTGAAAAGAAAAATTTGTGAAAAAGAAAAGATTTTGTTTCTCAAAAGAAGAAGAAAAATGATTTTATATCTCACCATGCTTTTCATGCCACCACTAGTGAGATTAATGTTTTGAAAGATAAAATTAATGATTTGAGTTCAACCTTGAACTCTTGTGCTTTCAATCATTCTAGGTTGGAGTCAATGTTTTCAAAGAAACAAACTCCCCACATTCATGCACATCATAACCATACATTTGCTTATGTTGCACAACATGATCACACTCCTACACATAAGCATACTAAGGTGTACGTATGTACACATTGTGGCCGCAAAAGCCATTTAGCAAAATATTGTTATGATATATTAGATCATTTTAATTTTGCTAAGAATAAAAGATTTTGGGTTCCTTACAACAAAGCTAACCCCCGTGGACCCTACAAGAAAATTTGGGTACCAAAACCCCCACCATTTGCTTGTGATGTAGGTGAGGGCTCTCACAAAATGTGAGAGAATTGGTGCCTTGGTAGTGGATGCAAATGGACTTGATGGACACACATTTGGAGCACCGCTATCAAGGAGGTTTTGGTGGGACAACCACCATGTTAGGAGCTTTGGAGTTGGTAACAATCTCTAAACTCTCTTTTTATTCATGTTCATTCTTGTTCATTCATATTATTTTTAGCATATTCATGTTTTATGTATTTTTGTGCTTCATGTGGTAAAAACATGCTTAGATGTAGTTTTTATCAAAACTTGTATTATACATGTACAAATAGTGAGTTACATGTGACTTACATATGTTTGCACTTCATGCTCATTTGTACCCACTATATGCACATGTATAGGCTAGTTTTGATGATTCTCATTTATACATGCTTTGCCAATTTTTATGTTTTACTTCATGTATATGTATTTTTAATTCAAATCTAATAAATATACATGTATACCCGTGAGTCTATTGCCTTCATGCAAATACATTTGATAGACTCTTTTATGTTTGGGATATGTATGTGTATTGTTAGGATTGGATAAATCATACATATACCTAGAAGTGTGCATTGTTTTAATGAAAAATAAATTTTCATGTTTTATAAAATGTTATTCATCTTATTGAGCTTCAATGACCATTTTCATGATAATGCTACATACATGACTTTGAACACTCACACTTTATTTATTTTGTCATGACTTTGATTCATGAACACTTTTATGAGCTTAATCGATCTTGAGTGTAAAACTTTGTGTATTTAGTCTTGATTCATGAAAAACATATGCTTTGATTTCATGATTTTGAAGGATTTTTAACTAATTTTCAAAATTATTTTAACTAGTTATTGTTCTTCATTTGGTAGTGATTTTCAATGCTAAAATATTTTCAAATCTATTTTTGAAAACCCTACCATCAATGGGAGGATGGATGGGCGAGTATGCCTTGTAAGCTTAATTGACAAATCTTTTACCTTGTGCATATCAAGGGTGGTAGGTTATGAGATATACACTTGATCTTATTGTTATGTCAATTGGTATCATTGAATCGTTTCAATTGGTATCAATATGAACTTATTTGTATATACTCATATTTTGTTTCTTATATATGTATGCATCAATGTCAATTGGTATACTCATTTCATACATATATATGATTTTCATGTGCTTAACTTTCAATTGGCTCACATTTTTAAAAGCACAAAGTTTATGATGAAAATAAAAATTTTGATCATTATGTTTACCATTGATATCAAAATGCTTCATATTTGTTAAATTTCAATTGGTATCAAGATATTTTATAATAATGATTATTTTCAATTAGGTATCTTAAAATTTGATTATTTTACAAGAGCTCTGATACCTTTCAAAATTTTTCTAAGAAAATTAATTAAAAAAAACATTTTTGTTGATTTGTATTACCCCTTCTTGATCTTTTTGTTTTTGACAAAAAAAGGGGGAGAAAAATTTGTTTGATTTGATTTTACTTTGAACCCTTTGTTGATGATTGACAAAAAGGGGGAGAAGTATTTGAGTTTATATGCATGTTTTCATTGCTTAAGGGGGAGAAGTAGTTGTCTTCCGTGTTATTTATGCATATAAGTTTTGTATTGCAAATAGGAGAAAAAGATTTTGATTTATGCTTGTTGCATGTTTTATCTTCATACATTGCATACATGTATTGCATACATGTCATGTGCTTCATTTCCATATTTATTATTTGGTGTTATGCATGAGTTAAGGGGGAGCTTCTTTGAAGCTTTACTTTAATCCATGCATATATAACCTCATGAGTTTTGTCATCATCAAAAAGGGTGAGATTGTTGGCCCAAAGGCCTATCACCCTAGTTTTGATGATGATCAACTCATAAAGTTATGTTTACTAATGATCTTGTGTTTAATTAGTGACAGATTTATGATCAAGATCTTAGTAGGTGTGGAGCTTCAATAAAGGATTTAAAGTCAAGTTTTGGAGCTAGCACCAGTTGATTCACGAGCCTATGCATCAAGACCACATCAAGAGTTGAGCTTGTTGGATCGTGTGTGGACAAGTCAAGAAGATGAGAAGCCTTCAAGTGAAGACTTCAAGAAGATGAAGACTTGTGTCTAGGTATAAGATTTTGTTTTTTTTTAGTTAAAAATGTAAAGGATAGATAGTTGGTGGATTGCTCAAGTACATATACACACACACTCTTGATTTAGAATTGTTTTCATAAAAGATTTTTTAGTTTAGAAAAGATTTTTCATTTTGAAAAAATACTTATTTGGATTTTGATATTTTCTTATATACATATCTTTTATCCAAAATCAAGTTTAGAGCTTATTGTCAAAACATAGATATTTCATCTTGATTGTGTAGTGGTTCATATCCATACACACTATGACTTAAAATGAATTATAATATCTTATTTTTGTATTTGATGAAGATTTGGAAAACATGTTTTGGAAAATTATTGTTTTGGAAAAACAGTTTTTTTTTTATCATAAGCCAAATATTTCCAAGTTACAAAATAGTCCAATCTTTTATAACATGCCTTGATTTTGTGCAAGCATGTTTGTATATCAAAGTATATTGGTTAAACTATTTTTGTAGATTTTTATGTATTTTATGGGATTTTATTTGAACCAAAAAGATAAACTTTTTAATCCCAGAAAAATTGTTTCAGGCTTCAGCTAGTCGACTTATACTAGCTTATAAGTCGACTAACCCTGAAGTCGGTCGACCGGCTCGGTCGACCGACGTGCATAAACGTGCACGCCTGTGTGTACTGGTGGACGGTCGACCGTGCCGGTCGACCGCTCCAGAGAGCAGTGCTCTCTGGAAAGTTCGGTCGACTGCCCCGGTCGACCGTGGCTCCAACAGTCAGAAATCCGACCGTTGGCGGTCGACCGGGCCGGTCGACCGGCAGTACTGACAGATCCCAACGGCTAGTTTTCTGGCAGCCAATAAATTAGGGGTCTTGTCATTGTTTTACCACAAGATTTTGGAGTCTCTTAGAGCCAGTTTTTCCCAGTCTTTTAAAAGGGTTTTCTCCACAAAATAGAGAGCAAATATTTCCTATCTATAGGGAAGTTTTATCAAGAGTGTTTAAAAGAAAGTCTTTGAGTTTTCCTCCACCTTTCACATCCTTACTTTTTCTCACACCACACTTGAGCTATCCATTGATTATACATCCTATAGGTGTGTTGTAGTGAGAGTGCTTTAGGTGATCAAAGTGTTGTGTTCACCAAAGATCTTTTCTTTGTTCTTTGAGGAGACGGACAAGTGTGCTCGTGATTGTTTGGGTCCTAGTGAGGACTTGGTGTTTTCGGGTTCGGGTGCGAACTCGTGTTTGAGGTGCGGTCTCGGCGAGCCGGTGGGCTTGTGGTGTGTACGGGACTAGGGAGTCCGAGGGCTTGTAGGTGTTGCGGCACCGAGGAGAGATCCATTGGGATCTTGCATAGTGGAAATCCTTCGTGTGTCGAAGGCGGGGATGTAGAGCAAGTGTGCTCGAACCTCGAAACAAACCCTTTGTGTTTGCGATTGCTCTCTCTCTCTCTCTTTGTCTCTTGTTTATATCTTGCATTCAATTATTGTCTATCTTTATATGCTTGATATATTCCTTGTGCTCATATTGATATACTTGCTTGGGATTGTTTGCTAACACTTGTATTCAACCAAGAGAGCCAACGCGGCACCTCAACCCATTCAAGGGGAATCTAGAGGAGTTTGTCTAGAGCCCTTCACGGGGAATTCGGCAACACTCTTGTGTTATACATAGTGTTTAGTGAAAGAAGTTTTATTTGGTCATAGTTGTTTTTAGCTTCCGCATTATTTGCATCATTGGGCATTAAGTGACCATTAGATTAGCCTTCACCTATTCACCCCCCTCTAGGTGAAACCTTCAGGTCGCAATTAACTACGTACACTGCGACCAAAGTCGCTGTCTACGTTATAGTAAACAAAAATTAAACTATATAGGAGAATTTTGTAACAGTAAAACTTTAAATACAACTAATTACAAAAATAGTACAGTAGAAATCAAAAAATGAGAATAAAATCTAATTATAATGACACGCCAGTGACAGACTGCGACATGAATCTCTCTACACTGTGCGACCCTGGTCGCAGTTCATGAAAAAATGAAGACTTTATTCCTTGAAGATGGACGCAACCCAACCCTACTTCTTCTGCCATTAAAAAAAGAATAGTAAGAATTTTAAACATAAATCATTATAAAAAATTGTTTAACAGGTTTAATGTAATACGAGTAACGGACAACCAGTCCTGTAATGGCCCAGCTCTTGACAGATACCACATCTTCGATGCTTAACTTCCTTCTGATATATAGAATCTTAAAAATCAGACTTAAGCCTGGATGCAGCTCTAGGCCTCCCCTTGTTGGTACAGGACCAATTGGATCACGTATATTTAATTCTTCACCATCTCGCAGAACGACAACGGATCCACTGGAACCAACTGTAGTTTTAGGCTGTGATGACTGAATATTTCCTGACATGGCTCTGTATTCACTAGTGGTTTCTTCGGCAAATCTTTCCAAAACTGCGTCCAACTTTGAAAGATGGATATCAGAATTAGCAACCATCTCAAGAATTGCATTAAATTTTGAACGAATTGTCCACAATCTAGCCGTCCGTAGAGTGCCTTGACTGGGAAAAGGCGTGATGCCATTTTCAATTGCAACATTTTTGTAACGAGCATCCAACCTCCATCTCTGAAGTATATATGATTCTGGTATATGTGTAACGTGATTGCGCCACAAAATACACAGAATATGTCTACATAGGATACCCTCTGTTTCAAATAACGAGCAACTAAAAGAAACATGAAGTTCCTCACGCTTATCATAACTGACCTTTTCCCAGCTGTCTTTTGATTCTGAAAATCACCAACCAAATATTTTGATCCAGGTTTGTCATGTTCTAACTCTTCTGAAAACAGTGTCATTACAACTGCCCATTCCTTTTGGAACAACTGAAAAATCTTCGGTGTATACAACTTCGAAACCTGTATCTCATATGGATTCGATGTACAATTGGGCACAGAATTCAAACCCCGAAAATCTTGTTGAGATTCAGAGGTACGACGGGCAGCAACAGCTTTATCATATTGGTGAACAAATTCCACTAGTTTCGTGTTTGCATTAACAAAACCATCAAAGAAGGAATTAATACTCTCAGACCTCTGGCTGGTTATCATTCCAGCACAGAAAACATCCTTGAGATATGCATTAACCCAATGTCCGCGCAGTCTGTGCATCTTCAACAACCAACTGTCTTCTTCTTCTTCTATATGAAATTTTTCATTCATCAAACGCCATCGCTCCTCGCATATGCTTATATCACGGGAGGTGTACCAATCATGGAAATCAGAGACCATATCTTCTCCATACTTGTTTGTCATCATCATTTGTTGCTCGGCAATATGTTTCCGTACATGCCAGAAACAAAACCGGTGCCGAGTAGTTGGAAAACAATCTTGATGGCGTCACCAATCTGGGCATCCTGATCAGTAATAATCAACTTTGGTGCAACTCCATGCATGCACTTGAGCCATTTTTGGAATAGCCACACAAACGTATCCCTCTGCTCATCAGCAAGCAATGCACAGCCGAACAAAATTGACTGCCGATGATGATTTACTCCAGTGATTGGAGCAAATGGCAAACTCAAGTGATTAGTCCTGTATGTTGTGTCAAAAACAATCACATCACAGAACTTCAAATACGAGGAAATAGCTCTTCCATCAGCCCAAAAAATGCTTCTAAGTGTGCCCGCGTTATCGACTTCACTTGCAAAGAAAATTCTGGATCGGTCTCGGTTTTCTCTTGGAAATATTTGATAATAGCAATAAACTCATGGCCAATGTTATTTCTACATTGACGAGTAAAATCAATAACTTGTTGGCTCACTTCTTCACAACCTTCTCCCTGGCTCATTGCATTCACAACACGGGAAATATTTGAAGGGCGCATTCCCACATCAACCAGATTGCTCATAATGCTTCTGCTAATCTTCGAACGATGAGTCTGGTGAGAGTAATGGTGATGTACCTTATCCGAGCTTGACAATTCATGCGAATGAGAATCAACAAATTTGTGACAACCCAATATCTTTTGTCAAAAAAAATGAAGACGAACATGCATCTCAGCAGGACACGCTACTCTAGTGTCAATTTGACGATGCACTGTAAGACCCTCTTGTCTTTTGTTACACAACTTCTTCACACCTTCCTTATTGCAGCAAAATTTTCTGCAAATAACTTCATGAGGAGGCATCCGTGACTTATCTATTCCTTTTCTTCTCACACCAAGACCTCTTTTCCTTGCATAAGAATTGTAGAAATTGTATGCTTCCACATCCGTGAGAAACTGTTTCCCTAAAAAATTATTTGAGCTTCCAGACATTTATCCATGTGCATTCATATCCTACAAAAACAATTAGACGAACTACATAAATATAAATATTTTTTACATATCACACGTCTAAAATATAATTTCTAAAACTGCGACCAAGGTCGCAGATGAGATGAAATCTATATTACTTCTTACTAAAGACTGCGACCGTAGTCGCAGTTATCCGTATGAGCATATTTTTTAAAACAACAGAATAATAACTGTGCAACAATCTAATGAATATATAAAATGGATATAATTCACATAGAAACGTGTAATAATTATGACAACAAAGAATGCGACTTGGGTCGCAGTCACAAAAAACAAATTGCGACCGTGATCACTGTTCTAAAAAGATTAAAACAAGTGATTATTCTATTCCGTAAAACAAATTATACGTCGAACAAGGAATGCGACTTAGGTCGCAGTCACAAAAAAAGATTTCACAGCCGGAGATTATTTTCAAATAAGATTGCGACCGTGGTCGCATTTCTGAAACTTTAGAACAAGTGATTATAGGTCGCAGTACCATATATACTAAAGAAATTCTATATTTAAGAAATTTCGGAGAAAAAATTGACACAATTAAAACCTGTTGATCGGCATGCAAAGATGTCAACCCTTCAATATTTTCAATATTCTGAGAGAAAGTTGAACCAGATGATATATCCTCCATATTTAGATCGCCAGATAGAGAGCGTTTACGACTGCGACCAGAATTGGCAGGGGAATTAGAAAACTCAGACGTCGATATTAAATAAAAAGGATAAAAAATTGCTCTAAAAAAACGATATTTTCAGGAAAAAGTTTATCGCAGGCTGAAAAAGAGAACCTAAATCTGACAAAGAGAGGTAAGGAAATAGGGGGGAAAATAATAAACAATAACCTAAATAGTATAAAGAGCGGCAAAAAAAGGGAGGAAAATAATAATAAACAATAACCTAAATCTGACAACGAGCGGTCAAAAAATTACCTTGTGGGAAATAATAATAAACAATAACGGAAGTTACCCAAAGAGTAGCTTTTCATAAGGGTATTTAGTCATTTAACTTCTCCCTATAAGTGGGCCGCAAGTTAGTGCGGTGACAAATATTGAGCCACGTCACCGCAGGCTGAGAGAGTTTCTCAGCCGTCGGCTGATATACATTTTTCTCATATATATATATATACATATATATATATATATATATATATATATATATATATATATATATATATATATATATATGGAGAAATATTCGCGAACTATATGAATCTGTCTATATTTGATTCATCAATTTATCAATCTATTTATTAGTATGTCATTAACCCAACCCGTTAGGGCCTTTCTCACATGCACTCTCCAAATCTTTTATATTTTCAAATTTACTCTTCAAATCTTCATAATATCATAATAACACCCCAAATTCTTTCATATTTTTAAAATTACTCCCCAAATCTTCATAATATCAAAATTACCTCTCAAAGTCTTTCATATTTTCAAAATACTGTCTAATTATCTGTTATGAAATTTGAAATCTCAAAAATACTCTCACAATAATACCAGAAGAGGGGGGGGGGGGGGGGGGGGGGGGGGGGGAGTATTGGGGTGGCTCAGTAATTTTAATCAGGAGTAATTTTGAAAATCTAAAAAAATTTAAGGAGTATTTCTGATATTATGAAGATTTGAAGAGTACGCTTGAATATATTGAAAATTTGGGAAGTATATATTAGAAGGACCCAAGGACTTACAAATGCTTGAATCATAATCATACACTTATGGAGACTCATTAGTCATTACTATTCATTAAACTTTATCAAACTATTCATAAACTTTATGGTATTACATATACACCATATAATTTATGGTATCATAATCAATATTATCCACAAGGACTTACAAATGCTTGAATCGAATATGATCAATACACAAGTCAAATATGAATGTTTATGAATACTAGGTTTGCAAGGATTTAATTGAACAATCATGAATATTTTCAAATCTCAAATGACTATATCAAATCGAATAAATTCATTTAACAATTGAATTGAATTCAAACCCAATATCATGAATAATCTCGAATTCAAGTACAATAGACACCCCCATTTACAGGAGAGAGAATATACAACTGCCTCTGTTGGTATGTAGAAGTAATGACCAATGAGTCTCCATAAATTACAACTGATCACCATGAGTTGTTAATTCAAATGGCACACATTTGCAATTTTAATTTCAACACAATTATCTGCTTGTCACTGTCACATGGGAAAGATTAAATCTCTCTTGCAAGGAAAGGAAATGTAATTATGTCACTCAATTATGCTCATTTTGTTTTTTTAAAAGAACTCTGCTGCAAACATTAACAAGTATCATTAAAAAAAAAAATATCATTCTTCTATTTCAACACTAATCCAATTATATGTCAGACAATTTCGATATATTTAAACGTAGACATGAATCAGTGTGATACATCAGTATACAAAAGTTTAATAGGAATTCTCAAATTACAGTGTGAAATACACAAAAAGCAAATAAGATTCACCTCTTTATTAACAGAAAGGGAATAAAACACAAGCTGAAAAAGAAACAACAGAAAGAATCATAATAATACAGCTTGATTAAACATTAACAACATGAAAAAGAAAACAAAAACGACAAATTGGGCAAAGAATCGATACAGATATACAAGTCTACAATAAGAAGACTCCAGCAGAAGAAATTCTTCTGGGATGTATAGATGTCGACACCATCCTCCCGCACATTAAACTTCACACGAACAAATATCACAAACTTCACGCAGACTGAAATTTGTGAGATATCTACACTAATTTCACCAACAGTCAGGATTGCTAGTGCCTCAATATCTCCAAAACACGCTGCTGTGCATCGTTCGGGATCTCCCTGCCTGGAACGTTGACCTCCAAAAGGCTGGAATACCTGTAAAAACCAACCTTAAATGAGTTTCTGGACTAAAATTATGGCAGAATATTCCACTTGTTGCATATAGCTTACTCTTTGGTTGTAAACATGTAGTCGTGTTCTGTGATGAAAGCAAGCAAGGCCTGGCCATGAAGAAACTATGATGTCATTAATTTGAATAAGAGAATATTGAGAAAATTTAGGAGCTCAAAAGTCTAGAACATTGCCTCATAGGGTAGGTTTAGGAGCTCATAGTATGTCCGGACACGATCCAGTCTTTGTTGAACTGCTTCATTGTCTATTGATGGAATAGCTGCCAAAGCCTGCAACAGCGACAGTATCTGAATCTTACTAAATTTCCTCTTTAACACAAAATCTCAATCCATAGATAAATGATAATTGAACAAAACAATTTTGTGGCGACAAGTATATCACTAAGAAGTATGGGCGGAGGTTAAGCCACAAAATACCATATCTAAGTACCTTAAAATAAATAAACACTAACAGTTCCCTGCAAATAGTGGAAACACAGATATAAAATAAAATAGTGGTCATGCTCTCATGTTATCCTCAACAAAGATTACATTGTTTTCAAGCTTCAGAGATGTGAATTGTGATCCTGCCAGAGGTTTTTCATGTAGCTGCACAAGATGTAAGCACAAGCACAAAAAATTTAAGTGCAATCTAACCTGTTCCAATGCGATAGAATTTCTGCATATCTGCTGGATTCCCAATAGGTTAATGGATTTTATTTCACCAAGAGCCTGCATAAAGTGTTTGCATCAACACCAACAAGCAATCAGTACAAAGAAACAAGCAAATCTACAAATATCATTCATTGCAGATACTGGAATTTTTTTTTTTTATTTATTTTTTTTTTTTTTGGGGTGGGGGGTTGGGGTTAGTTCAAAAGTTGAAATGCCCAGAGTGTAAATAAATATAACTGACTGTACAACCTTAATTGATGCTTGAGCTGCAACACTGAATATTCCACCAAATATATAGTTCCTCTTCGGTTCTGCAACAAATGGCGCCATTTCCTCATCCCGACGCATTATCTGTGGGTATGAGAGAAAAGCCAGATAAGGAAACTTGCCTTGTGAACAGCTAGCAGAGTGACGCACAGTGCAACCTCATCATATAAGTTGTTATTATTTTCTTTTTTTTTTGAACAAACATATTATAAGTTATAAATCAAGAAATTGCAATGCCATTCCAGTATACCAAATCAAGTTAATGCCTTCATACAAAAGAGAACTGCCGACCAAAGTGGGGCATAATTTTCATTTGGAAACATATTGTTCAGTGAGGATTTAATACTACATCTACTGAAGGGTGGTTTTAGTTGACAAAACAACAGGGGCGTGTGAATGTTCACCGAAGCACAATATCAAGTATTACTGAACAAAATAGACTGCAATTTGATAATCAATTAAATAGTATCTTGGAAATTAGGAGTGCCTGATGAATGCTGGAAAAACAAAGTTATTCTCATTCTAAACTGCAATGTAGTATGCAAATGTTCGAATGGAGGAAAAAAATAATTTATTCCAGACAAGAAGCATGCCCCTCCAAGCAATATGCATGTTTCAGTGACATTTGCAGCACAGGAATGTGTGCTGGAAAATCAATGCAGATGTTTTGGATCCATTTACAGTCATTCAGAGTCATAGTTTTTGCAGCATAGGAATGTGTGAGTAAAAAAAATGCAGATGTCTTGGTGCCATTTACAGTCATTCAGAGTAATAGTTATAAGTTTTGAGTAAGATTCGGTTTTGTTTGTCTTTATAAAGAGATGAGTTTTCATGATTCTGTAACTGTATTTTGAAGTATTTTTTAAAAATCAATAAGATGTAATTCTTGAAGGTTTCATAAAGTTATCATTTGTATTTTATTATGGTATCAGGGAAAGTGTTAATAATTTTCTATTTTCTTTGCAATTGCAACTGGCAATCGCGATAAGTTAAAGATCTTCTGTTCGGAAAAAAAATTCACATCTGCTTTGTAAGATCCTCTTGAACGATTCGTCTGAGATCTTTGTTTGCTTTGTTTTGAGATAGTTTTGCTCTGTTCTTTGGCAATCTCTCGTCTTCAGCAAATCAGCATCTTTGGCAACCCCACATGAACTAATTCAATCCATGTCAGGTCCACTTCGATCTGATCTGATCATTCTGCTCAAATATCCGTGATGGGTCTGTAAGATCGTGTGTTCTCAGGACTCACTTTGGTCCAATCGCGTATTCTCAAGACTCGTGATTGCGTTATGCATCTATATCCAATCCAATCTGTTTACATCCAGAGAGCCAACCCACTTCCCTATGCAGGCATGCACCCTGATCTGATCTGTTTGCATTCAGACCCAACCTGATTTGCATACCCATCTTGACTTTTATGCATCCAAATCTGACCCACAGTCCTGCAGTCAGATCCAACCCCATTCTTTTCTAAAAAAAAGGTAGCAGTAGCTTAAATATGAAAGTTTTCAGCACTTTATTATCAGTAATTCGACATTTTGACATTGGTATCAACAATTCAGTAATTTGGCATCGGTATTAACAATTCAACGTTGAGCATCAGCACTTTAGCACTTATTTTCAGCATTTCAACAACTATTTTTAACCCTTCAGTAGTTAAAGTACTATTTTTTTTTTTTTTTTTTGTGAGACAAACTCTCAATGTTCATATGCCATTGTGAGTTTGAGAGGAATATTAGATACAATTAGTAATTTGTTATAGAGTTCTTGTAGTATTTAGAGCCTTATAGAGGCATAATTATATATTTGAGTAGGATTTAGTTTTTTTTTTTTTTTTTTTTTTTGAATCTTTATAAAGAGAGTGCTCATAGTTATATATTATTGTATTTTGTAATTCTTCTGAGACTCAATAAACAAGTAATCTTTTAGGTTTAATAAAGTCGTCCTTCCTGGTTTCACTTTGGCCCAGACAAATGACTGGTTTGATGGAGGACACATCCAGAGGGGGGAGAGAGAGAAAGTACACTTAAAAATAGAGAGGAGAAAAGAATATACATGTGCAATACAATATGCCATTCTTTCTTGGAATGCGCAAACAGCTGACTCATGTTCTTGTAATACACTTAGCCTCCTGTCCTTTTTGCATAGCTTTTTTGCCAGGATAGGATGTGTGTGTTTCTCCTCCATTGGATCACAAATATATGCTTTAGTTATAAATATTTGTTTCCTTACTGACAATTCAATTCTCTCTATATGCTAGAATCCTAACTTCTAGTAAGCATCTTCGGCAAAAACTCAGCGCCCATTCAAAGGAGATTGGCGTCGAATGTTACTTTTACAACAACAACAACAACAAAAAAGAGCCTCTATACCAAGATTGGCCCGCCGATGCTCCCTGAAGACTTGAAGTCGCCTGAATCCCAACACTCTCTTTGCTCACACTCTAAAGCTCTC
The DNA here is from genome assembly GCA_038442645.1 of Agave tequilana. NCBI lineage: Eukaryota > Viridiplantae > Streptophyta > Magnoliopsida > Asparagales > Asparagaceae > Agave > Agave tequilana. The sequence goes on along the minus strand of JAVJIF010008009.1, from coordinate 74,492 downwards.
CAATCTCTCCGGCAAGAAAAGCAGTATATCTAACAGCACCTGTAGTTTATCTATTTCATCTCTAGATGCACGCCTCTGTTCTCTAGTACCCACAATTTAACCATCACCGCAGAGCAGGACTAGAGATCTGGAACAGGAGGACCTGTCCCTTGCCCTGGTTCTCCATCATGGTCGGAATACCTGGACCAGCCAACACTTTCCGTGGCCTTATCACTGATACTCCCCTGAGGAACACTAAAGTCACAACTCCCAGCACTGCTTTCCCCCTCATTCTAAGCTTTGTTTCCTGTTCTCTATTTCTTATTTCTTCTTTTCTGCCTATTTCTTTCAGGAAATCTTTCTCAAAAACCGTAATTTCCAAACTGTAATTTAGCCTCAAATCATTTGTCTAATCTACCCTCGGATATACATTATAACTACATCTTTGTCGAGCTCTATAGTAGAGTTTATTATGCCTATATTTTCATCTCCTTTCTGAGAAATAATAATTACATGCACAATATTAAGATTTCAACCACTAATAGTAGAGACTAAAACCTCGTCCACAGGAAAATATGGATGTCATCCCACTGTATAGGCCAGAACAAACACAGCCTTCTTCATTACACTCCAAATTTCATTACCAATGTTCATTGTACCCTACTTGTACAATGTACTGAGTAATAAAAATGCCTATCCTCTCTCCTTCAACTCATTATATATTTTCATCATCAGTCCCTTCCCCTCCCTTCCCCACTATATTTCATATGTTACGGTTCCACCAATTGTACTTAAAAGGAGTGCAAACACTATTTACGTTTATCACCCCCTCGTGTAGTGTCAATATAATAGCTAATTGATGCACCACTTGTCACTTCAGTTTGCTGTCTTGAAATTCCATTTCTTCTAATAACCCTTGCTGAAGATAAACCATGGTTCGAAGAATCGGCCGATTCGATTCGTATCAGAATCGGCAAGCACCGAGATAGAATCCATGGTTCAGAATCGGAATCGGCCAAAATTAGTTGGAAACGGCCGGAATCAGTCGGGATTGGTCGAAATCGGTCGGAATTGGTCGGAATTAGAATGGAACCGGTCAGAATCGGTTGGAATCGGCTAATATCGGCCGATTCCATTCCAATTCCGGCCGATTCCAACACAATAATTCACAAATTACAGCACATTCAGCAGCATCTTCCCGACTCTGCAGTGTAAAAATTTGATTAATTGATAACGACTCCACATTGTTGTTGGATTTCATCTGTCTCTTAATCTGACACCACAAATAAGTGGTGTCAAATCTTGTTTCACTTTCGCTGCCTCGTGATTACAATGATTATTTCCAAGCTCAAAGGAATCATATGCTTACTTTTGCTAAAGACTAAAAGTACTCCTCTCCTTGCCAACAATTCCCAAAATAGAGAAATTTCAAGAGAAGAACCGAAACTGGTAACTAATCGAAAGAATAATTTGTTAGATTAACTGTTTTTAAAAAAAAATTATTAGGAAAAACGTTAAATATTGTTAGAAAATATGCAATAATTTGTTGACTCCAATATAAGTAACTAATTTATTTTAAAATATGTTAGAGAATGGTTAGAAAAATTGATTATAAGAAATTAATTTATTTATCATTTGTTGACTCAAATATAAGTAATTAATTTATTTAAGAAATATTAGAAAAATAGTTAGAAAATGGTTGTCATGTAATATAATTAAGTAAAATATAATTAGTTTGTCATATTGATTATACATTAGTTTATTAGATTAATTATTTAAACTTTGTTAGAAAAATCGTCACAAAATGGTTGTCATGAGTACAGTTAACTAATTAATTTTAGAAAATATTAGAAAATTATTGCCATGAATACAATTAAATAGAATATAATTAGTTTGTTAAATTAATAATATTTTAATGTCTTTGTAAATAGCTTATTAATTATATCTTTGCACCAACTACTTTGTATTGTAATGTTTAGTCAAAATGTGATTCAAATTCCATCAATCATTCTAAAAATATATATATCAAAATACTACTAATTATCTGAATAATTTTTTAAATATTTTTAATTATTTTTTAAAATTTAATTTATCAATACCGATGTAGTCAAGACAAAATGGCGATATGACCGATTCCGTAAACTGTCGGCAGATTCTGAGATTCTAGTAGTTCCCTGATTGCCTTTATAATTAGTCTTTTGGAAAATATCCTTCTCAACTTTGCGAATTTAAAGAAAAATTATTTGAATCCAGGTGTAAGAAAGAAATAGCATTGTTCCTTTACTCCTCTCAGCTAAATCAAACATTTTGATCTTCAAGGGTTGCATTGAGGAGACAAGTGAACCAGCATTGAGGAGATAAGTGAACCAGCATTGAGGTGAGATTTCGGTGGTAGCCAGCATTCAGTTTAAACAGCTCTTAAATACAAGTATCATATCAGTATCAGCGAATTCTTCCCCCATAAAAAATGGATCGGCCATGGAGCCCAACCCCAGATTGAGAAGGTTCGACGAAGATTTGACTATTTACCAGACTTTCCCTAACATTAAAACTTTATACTTATTATATAAACAGGACTGGTGCTAGTGCTAAATTTAATAGGACAGTCATTTGGTCATGCAACCACAAAGCAAGATCCAAAATACATAGACAAAGAAAGGTTCCAGGAAGAAGCAAAATGAGAAGGTTTGTATAGAGAACTGAATCCACCTCTGCGAAAGTCCAAGACAGAGCCAAATAAAAAGTACACGTCTCCAGAACTAATACCATAAAAAAAGATATATAACAGTGTAACACCACGGGAAGTAGACTTAAATATAAGCAACTAGGATATGAGCTCAACACAAAGTATCTTCGCAGTTGAATCCAATATAAATTGCTAAAATTTAGCTTTAAAAGAATCCACAGATTACAGACGTACCTGTGTGGTCAGTGAAATAATATAATCATCAGGTTCTTCTGCATCTTGGTCTTCCAAGTATTCCCTATTTGTCATTTCCTGAATGAAATTATATTCATTTTCGTTATCTCCATTTTGCCAATTGGTAACACATACGACATGTGTGCGCGCACACACTCAGAGTCAACACATACACACACACACACACACACACACACACACCTGCATGTGGAAAATTGTTTCCAATTGCATCTCCAAACGTAGAACCTTGAGACAATCGGTTGCAAGTCTTCTGTAATCATCAGAAAGAGTTCCAAGATTTTTTGTAAGAGCACTTGTAGTCCGTGAATGGCGATGACGTGGGAAAGCATGGGTCTTGTCCTCTGAGCGTGTTTGCGGTCTTACAAAAGACTCTCCGAGCCTGAATCATTTATAAAAGAATGAAAACCTAACGTAAGCGCATGCCAGTGGAGGAGGAAAAAAGTTAATAGTACTAGTTAAAAAAAAGTCACAGTACTAATCAAATACTTCAATTAACAAAATTGAATAAATGTTGCGAACATGCCTGATTAGATAAGGCTGCTATTTGCAATAAAAACAAGAAGTTAACTTGTTTGAAGAAGGTAATAGAGGATTATGTGAAGGAACGGACTTCTAGAGAGCCATAGAACACACTAATATCAGCTCACAAATGGAGTAACAAATAACAGGGAAACAAGAGACAATTTGACAACCCTTGATTCAGCTGTAATGAAAACATGTGATCAAAAGATGCAAAAAATAGAGGAAAGACAAATGAGATCAGTTCAGCAACTCTATATAGGATAATAATCAACGATAACATAAGCTGACTTTTCAGCTGCATTTGGACATTATCATTTTCTAAACTGTGACCTTTTCGATGTTTTCCTTGATTTGTCACTTCTAGATACGCAACACTGAGATTTAATAGTTACATATTGGGTTGTAATTTGGTGGCGTTAAAAGAGAAACTATTGTTTTATAGCTATAAGGACAAAATATTAAAGTATGAAATTTCTACTCGAATAGAAATTTTCAATCCCATGATTTCAGGGATTTGGATTTTGTACTATCATCATAAAAATTAATAGAATAACAGAATAACTTTTTGAAAAAAAAATCAGTAAAAATTGTTGTAATTTATAAGATCATTGAAACACACCCTTACAATTTTTACTGAAATACAAAGGCTTGAGATCTGATCGGTTGCCTGATATAGAGTACCTCAGTCCCATTTTACAAGTACAAGTCAAAACTAAAGAGGTCCTTAGTTTTCTGAATGGAATTACCCTTAGAACTAATAAACAACACCTATAAAAGAGAGAAATTACTTTTCTAGTATCAGTTATCCGGCCATCCCTGCTTCACAGAGTCAGGAATATGCACTAAAATAAAAGGGAAAAGCATCTAGTCACCTATTGCATTCATACTACATAACGAAGATTCAAAGCATAGAGTTCAATAAAGCAGTTGAAGATGGAGAAACCACACACGCGGGTGGCCGCACACCCGCACGCACGCGCGCACACATACACGTGCACAAAAAAGAAAAAAGGCCTAAGGATTGGAATGTCTGTAAACAATATGGTATAGGTATCAAGATGGCTATATTTGAACAAGACAAATTCTACAATACTTAAAAGTCTCCAAATGGGATATAAAAAAGGCTGCACAATTAACAAGTAAATAGAAAATTGAACACATGCCAGCTACCTTTCAATAGAATCTGCCACATATTCCAGAGAATCACTAAGAGATGCCAGCAAAATGAGTTTGTGATCATCACGGATTAAATGCTCCTGCACACAAAGACAAGATACCATCTCTATTTAGGAACAGATGCTGCTTTCTAGTTATAGCATTTGATGAACCAAATAACATTCAAATCAAATAGCACACAAGACAAGATATAAGTCATCTTTATTTAGGATTGGATGCTGCTTTCTAGTAATAGCATTTGAACCAAATAACATTCAAATCAAATAGCTCCTAAGTAACTAAAAAGTGAGAGTGAGTTGTGACAGTTCTATTATATAGCACCTGGTAATAGTAACAGGTTCTCCACCATTCGACTTATGATTGCAGGTTGTCATATAACACAAAACATCATAGTAACAGGTGGCTCATCGGTGTTTTCTTTAGTTTTGTAGCTTCTGCAGTACTACAGTTCTTTATTTTTGAATAGACCATGGCCATTGTATAAAAGTGCATAAGAAATGAATTCAAATATATACTGCTCGAATGTGAGTTTCTAAGAGATAGAAGCATTCACTAACATATTAAGAAAATACCTGCTTAATTGGACGCAAGCTCAACAATAAATCACTCATTTCTGTCTCTGCTTCCACATTTTCGGTATCTGGAACGTCGTTTTCAATAAAAGAAGAATTTTGTAAACAAGCATTTGCTGGATCCAGCCGCATCAAGTTCTCAACATCACTTCTTCCAATGAGCATATTACTCTGCTTTTCAAGAACAGCCTGCACATTTCTTATGATAAGAATAATTTTTTGATGCGATAGAAGCCCTTGAGAGGACGCAGGATAAAACAGGAAATCCAGAATAATGAACAGTTTCTGTTAACTTTAGCCTGTAGTTTAGGAATATTCCATACCAGAAGGGAGTTTTATTTCAGGTAATTAGAAGTTTTGAGGGGTTTATCCTAATTACAAAGATTAGAGGGGGTATATCAAATTAAAGAAGATTTGCGGGGGTATATCTAAAAAAACCCTATTGCAAAACAATATGAACTGTCTGTCATATAATAGGTTGAGTTCATACCTCTGTGAATGCTGTTCGACATTTTTCATAAGCACGCTCCAGAAAAGTTTGCACATACTCAACAAGTTCGCAAGCATACTTCGGCATTAACTGTGCCCAACTAAGCACCTAAGAAAACAACATTTTCTTAACAATTGAGAGCCCAAAACTTGCATGATAAACAAGGAACACAAACATTACACAGATGCACCTCTTTCGCTAACAAATCAGTAGCTAGAAGACCTTGCAAAACAGGGCGCCCCTTCTCCACTAATGGACTATATACTGAAGCCTGGGCTCGTGGCCTGAATGCTGCTGGACCTAGGATAAAATTTCCAAGGCAAGATGAAGGTCCACATGTTCATGGAATATAAAAGAATAATAAGATTCATTACAAAATAGAAACAAGCTCTCTAAGTTCATACATTACAATCAACTCTTATACCCAACTATGGAAGTTTGATTTGTTCCCTTGACATAATAAGAGCAATTTTGTCAACCATTCGGGAGGTAATGGACATAAACATGCTTGTGGTCCAGATTTAAAGAAACCATATTCATAGATGTCATCAGATGAAAAGAATATTAACTGCAAAACAATTTCTCTAGTTTCATGTGCATTGTATGCAAGCATTTTGTTTATCTTATGTTCTATTAATTAAACTAATATCATGAAACTTAATTTAAAACAAAGGTAAAATTATTCACTATAGTAACTATAACCTATGATTCAAGGACATTGGCCATGGACATGACATGGAATAGACATAGCAACATAGAAACTCCTTAAAACGTTGGATGCAAGAAACAGGTGACACCAAAATCGTGAACACAGATACATTTATGTTAACATGGAAAATTGTAGCATTAGTTGAGAAATACACAATAAACCCCTTGTTGCTAGAACATATTTTATTTGCAACATAAAGAAAATAGAAAAGCTAAAAACCCAAGCAATACAAGCAAAAACAAAGTAACAAGAAAATCCAGCTCAACACATCAAATGTACTGGACCACCTTGCACAAGCTAGCCGTGTCACTTAATGGGTTTCACATGTCCAAGTTACTTCAGACCAATATTCAGCTCATGATGAAGGCTCTTATGTCTCCTTTTTTTAAAATGGATACAGGCTACAGCTATGACGAGGACATCTCCAGCATGTGTAATGCAAGTTTCTGTGTCTAATATGTTGGGACATGGATACCTATGTAGCACGGACACAGACACGGGTGTCGGACATGACGCGGACACGGGTCACGGTAAAATAAAAAAAAAGATACGGGGACAAGGCAAGCAATATATTTATTATTATTATTATACATAGATAAATTCTCTCCCTGTTCCTAATTTTTCGATTTTCTCTCAAACTTCCAAAGAGGTGTATTATCTTCAATTTTTTTCAATGGTACTTTTCGAAGTAGACATTTCTACACAACTCTACCTATGTAAGTGGAATAATGAATAATCTTATCAAAAAATAATCAAATATGAATAATTAGTTTTATTAAAAGTAAGATGTAAAACAAAATAAAATCTAAATAATTTACATCTATAGCTTCTATAAAGTAACAAATAAAACAAAAAAATCTAAAAAAAATCTAAATAATACCTCACATAATTTATGATGTGTGTAAATTCTACAAACATATTTGATTATGTCAGAACGATATTTTTTCATGTTTATTTAAGCGACATGTGACTTTTAGATATCTAAATTCTAATACATGATCTTTAAATTCTATTTAATGCTGACACGGCATGGGACACGATGCCGACACGTGATTTTATGGTTGTTTAAAATCCGACTTAGCATCGGAGTGTCCGGTACGTGTGAGGCAAGTGTAACAAGTGTCGGTGTCTGCCACGGACACATCACTCACTTTGAAGTGTCCATGCTTCATAGATGGATACAGAACTCAGTTTGGATTGTCTTTGTTTCTCAGGTTTTCATGAGAATATCACAATGAAAGGAGAGAACCAACACATAATAGCACTGATCAATGTTACAGTAACAAGCCCTTCACAATAGAATCACAAAAGTCAAACTCAAGACAACATTAAAAGCCTTGTTAGTCATGATTAGGGTGGCAATTATGACCCCACCTGATTATCTCATCCAAACCCAACTCGTAATTTGCGGGTTTGGGTCAAAATATATGAGTATGGGTCATAAATGGGGTGACCCGCCTAACATGTTTATTGAAGGAGTGGGGTGTGAAACTTGACTGCTTATGACCTGTTTGCTTGAGACATATATAAAATTCAAAATTCTAGTTCTGTAGAAACTATAAGGTAAACTCGTGGATTCCATGATTTTACTTAATATTATATATTAGTTTCATGTGTTGTTGATAAAATTAAGATTTCGCATGTAAAGTTTGATATTAATGGTAATTTTTTATCTTCTTATGTGTTTTATTACTTTGATTTGAGTTGTTTAACGATGTTTGAAATTTAATAAATGGATTGGGTCGGGTTGACCCACTTAAATCCAATTCAGGTTACTCGGGTATCTGTTTTCAATATTGACATGTTTATTAAATGAGTCAGGTATGGGTCAACATAATCAGGTCGACCCGAATTTGACCCGACCCGACTGATATAAAATGAAATATGCACATTTGTAATGTATATTTGACTGTCGTTACATTGATTTTAAGAATAAATATTGCACTGATATACATATATTTATGATTTTCAGAAGACTTAGCACAAAGAAATAAATTCAAGTAAATCAAGCAAGCTATCCATGCAAATCCATCCAGAAAAGAAAAGCATGCAATCAAATAATTTCAGCAAAACAAATCAGACAAGCTATCTATGCAAATCTGCCCAGAAAAGAAAAGCATGCAATCAAATAATTTCAGTAAAATAAATTCGAGCAAATCAGACAAGTTATCTATGCAAAGTTGTCCAGAAAAAGAAAGCATGCAATCAAATAATTCCAACAAAACAAATCCGAGCAAATCAGGCAAGCTATCTATGCAAATCTGTCCAAAAAAGAAAAACACGCAAATCAAATAATTTCAGTCAAACAAATCCAAGCAAATCAGGCAATTCTCCAAATCTTAACAAATCCAAGAAAACCAGGCCATGTTTGGAGAAGAAGAATGGGCCTTCAAAAGGTTATAAATATAGGGTCTCCTCCAAGAAGAAAAAGGCAAGTAAAGAGTGCGAGTTGAGCCCTAGATTGGAGAAGTATTAGATACCCACCATCCTCGTCTTCATTCTTCTCCAAAGCTCCGGCCACGACTGCTTCAGTTCAATAAGCATTTCTTTCTGTCTTTTGTTATTTTATTTGTAGTTAACTCTCTCCCCCTCCATGTAAACACCAATTGAAGCGATCTTCTTTTTTAATAAAAAATTATTCATCTATCCTCTTTTCTCTTTTCTCTAGATTTCTTAGTTTAGTTTTACTACTTTCATAATTTAGATCTACTGCTTTTCTAAATTAGATTATTATTTTTTTAGAATAATCTTTCTTTCTTCCTCTAGTTATAGGTAAAAATAACTCTCTTAAATTGGTATTAGCCGAAAAATAAAAAAATAACTCGCATAAAAATTCAAAACATAGCTTGGAGATTCAGATAAAGATTAAAGTGATGTATTTTTTTCTAAATTTCAAATTGTGATTCAATACTTTATATTGCCCTATACTAGGATTGTCTCAAAGATTTGCAAGGTAGTTTTACTTTGATATCGATATCTTGCAATATTCTTACTTATATTCATCTAATTGCAAGATCAAAATCTTCACACACACAAAATAAAAGATCTCAAATAGCGTCATTGTCGGTTTGAAGCCAACGAACTACGCATATTTTTTCCTTCTCCAGAATTTCTCAACAGATACGCTTCTCTAATTCCATCTTTTTCTAAATTTTTTCCTCTCAACCTGAACTTTAGGTTAGTTGCCATTAATTTAGAAAAGATAAATAAAAAATTTGCTGACTCTAACCAATTGCCACCCCGAGTCATGATCATTAATTAATGTACAAAAAGTTTGCAAACTCTAACCAACCAATGAGATGTATGAACTATAAAAGATTTCTCTAAGTAGTACTAGCACAAGTGTTACCCTCCAATGATCTATCCGACTAATCTCCCAACAATTTGCAAGAATCATGGCAATTGCTAGTCCATGGACATTACTACAACTCTCAAACAGACATGCTATGTTATATAATTCTCATGAAACAAGGCGGTACTCCACCTTTAATGACACTGATCGAGATTACCAGCCGGTAGAAACCCGCTGCCTTGGACAGTAGTTTGGATTGCATATTGGGTGACTACTTGTGAGAAGAACACAAATACACATGCGCACACACATGGATTTGAAACTAGGTTTTCCCAACCTAAACACATCTTTGGGTTTGACCAAACTCAAATTTGAGTCTCAAGTCCCAATGGAGTTCTTTTTTATGTTTTCTTTTATGTGTTTCCTTTTATTTGAGTTATAGGTTGAATAGAAGTCCAAGTTCCTTTTGAATTCAAGTATCTATATGACTAGGTGTAGGTCTTTGATCTTGGTGACTAGTATAAACATAGTTGCCAATATTGTGATATGCCAAGAAAACAATATGAATTGGATGATTGTATCAGTGTGAGCAAATTATCGTACAATACATGATATGTATGTTATGATACCCGATAGATATATATCATACAATACATGATACAATATGAAATTCATATTAGTTGATATGTTAGCTTCGAGTTTTAATCAAGTTTTTGAATTTGATTCGGGTTTCGCGGACATAATTTGCTTAGTTATAGGATATAAACTGTAAGGACTCAATAAATTAGGGGTTTTCACGTATTTGACCTCCATTTGCTCTTCTTCGCCATCTTCATCTTCAAGCACCTCAACCCTAGCCATAAAGGGCTTAAGTCACAATCTTCGAGCCTCGCCACGTTCTCTCTCTATATGTTTGTTAGAAAACCACATCATCCAAAAGCTTAAGCTCATAGGTTGCAGTAACAACGTATATCAATGAATAGCAATACTTAATGACTGTTTTTAAGAGTTCTCGATCTAATCAAATATTGCAAAAAAAAATTGTGAAAGGAAGAAAAAAGAAAATAGCCACATATAAATAAATATCTAAGATGGAAATGAGTCAGTAAGATGAAAAGAATCTCAATGACAGTGTGTGTGTGTGTGTGTGTGTGTGTGTGTGTGTGTGTAAACGCACACACTTGGGTAGTTGGGTCTTTTGCGAAGGATATGAAGATGAATCATTCCCATTCAAATTGAAGATCTACTCCGTTGGAGTTGATCTACATTATTAAGAGTGCTTGAAAACAAAAATTAAAGTGTTTTGATATTTTTTGCTTATACATCAAGTAGGCGCAAAATGAACGGTTGAATCAGTGAGTGGGCTAGTTTTAGGGTGTAGAATATTTGAAATCTAACAAAAATTGGTGGGTGAGGGTTTTTAAATGTTTAGATCATGATCAAATGGTCGGATCGAGAATTTGTATGTCTAAAGTTATAGACCTAAGTAATATGCTACTTTCGGCGGTTCATTTTGTGCATACTTGATGCATGGACAAGAAAACTACAAAGCACTTAATTTTTTATTTTTAGTTACTTTAATAATGTAGATCAACTTCAACATAGTGAATCTTGTATTTGAATGCCGTTGCATTGAATAAGTGGAAATGATTCATATTAGAATCCTTTCAGAAGTAGCCAACTCTATATATCAGTGTGTGTGTGTGTGTGTCATTAAAGCATAGATTTTAAAAGGAGGAAGTATTTTGAAAGGTGAAATAACATGCAGTAGCTCAAAGAAAAGGCTGAAATTACATGTCTGAATTAGAAGCTTACTTGAGATAACCTGCTGGACACATTTGCGATAATCTACAAACATTGCTGGCAGAAAATGATCTTTAAGAAAGTTCTCCACAAATGCTAGCAAACCATCATTTCTGCATTCTCAAAGTCCAGTATACAAATTTCTACTGTAATCAGACTATTTGTTACTAGCATGTTAAGATTGGTATGAAAAAATAAATTCATATATGAACATGTAAATAGAAATAGTTATTTTTTTTCATATACTTTATATCTCCAACATGCACTAAATAATAGCAGAATTGCTAAAACATCATATCAAATATCTAATATCAGCCGAATAAGCAAACAAAGTAACGGACATAAGCGGCAAATACATTGATAGAAAATTATTTGTTGACATAAATAATTTAAAAAAGAGTCAGCTACTCCCAGAAAAAGATATCTAAATATCCATCTGTGGGATAATTAAAAAAAATCTAACAAGACATATGATGTATATTTTCCTACATTTAAATGGATTCATAGAAAAGTGACATGTGATGGTATAAATTCACCATTTCACCTGTTCATATGTTTAACAATAGATAACCTGCCTCTATGATAAGAATTTTTTGAATGTTTATTAACAGGTACATAACCTGGTGTTGTTCTAAAATCTAAACTATTCTTTCTTAATGCTAAAACAAAAATATAGGAAGCATAGTTAGCACAAAATACAGATTAAGCTAGCAGATACTTTTTCTCAAGGAATTAACTGAAATGCTCACTTCTGTCCTTATTACACATATACCAATTTAAGTCCTTCAGTGAGGAGAATATGAGGTAAATACGACCAATCCCATGAACATTTACACTGAAGTGAATATGCAAATGAATAGTACATAAAAAGTTATCCCACAATACACAGACTTAGCTAATGATTATATAACACCCCGCTCTCGGAATACGTACTTAGATACGTGTTCTGATTTTTCGATCACATTTTCTGATTTACTTCCTGCACTTGTTTTTGTTTCATGAATATTTATACGATCGTTTTGCATTGGATCCGGATTCGTGGACTCGGAGTTAGCCCTAGTCTGAACCGGAGATCCGATCCTAGTGCACTGCTCGATTTGATCTTTTCGGTAGTCAGATTTGACCGATTTCAGTTTCGAACATCATTTTTCAATATTCTAAATTTTTCATGATTTTCTAAAAAATTTCAAATTAATTCATAAAATCTTCAAAATCGGTGTTGATCGTATCACTGATCGATTCCAGAATTTTTTAATTTACAACCAGAGTTGAATTTCTGGATTCTGTTTTCACGATACTTCTTAGAATCACATTTTCTGCTTTAATGCATTTTCTAAGATTTTTCTGAATTTATCAAAGTTCGACCGATTTTGGCGTCGACTGGTATCGCTGGTCGATTTCAGAATTTTTAATTTACAAACGGAGTCGAATTTCTAAAATCCATTTTCACATTATATCTTAATGTATTTTTGGTGAATTTTCTGAATTTATCAGAACTCGGCCGGATTTGACGTTGGTCAGTATTGCTAGTTGATTCCATGATTTTTAATTTGAAAACAGAATTTTATTTCTGAAAACCGATTTCATATCATTCCTCAGGGTGATGTTTTCTACCTCTGAGTATTTTTGGAGATTTTTCTGAAATAGTAGATATTTCCCGATATTATTATAATATTATTATTTATAGTATCTTTCATTTCTTTCTTTCTTTCTTTTTCTTTTCCCTCGTCCTATCACCTGCGCCCACCCACCCCCCCCCCACATAGGGGGCCGGTCCCGATCACCCCTCATCAACTCCCCTCCATCACTCTCTTTTTCTTTCTTTTCCTTTTTTTCCGTTCCCTTTCTCCTCCCCCTCTTCTTCTATCTAGGAGAACCGCCGCCGCCGCCAATGTGGGCCCAGCGCCGCCGCCACCTTGGGCCTGGTGTCGCCACCCCTCACCCCATCTTCTTCCTCTTCAAATTCCACCAATTCCATCCCCTTTATCCACCATCAACACCATCTCCACCATCTTCTTCCACACTCACCAAATCACCACCACCTACTCCTTCCTTTCCACTCAATTTAACCATCTTATCTTCTTCCTCTTCAAATTCCCCCATCCTTCACCTCCTATTTTCATCACTACCACCAACTTCCACCATCTCCAACTTCTTCTTCAACCCATCACCACCATCACCACTTCCACCACCTTCTCCTCCAACTTCCCCCACAATCACCTCCTACCACAAACATCATCTTCTCCGCCTCCAAAACTACCCACCACCTTCACTATCACCTCCCCCTTTCCCTCTCTTCCCCTTGGGGTGGCTGGCGGCCACCCCTGGCCGGCGACTGGCCGGCACCACCAAAGTGTCGGCCAGGCCCCTGGGCCCACGAGGAGCCGTGGCCCCCCTTGTACACGTAACCCCTCCTCTCTCTCTCTCTCTCTCAATCCTCTCCTGTTCATTCTCTCACTCTCTCCCCCTTGTTTCTCTCATTCTCTCTCTATATATATTTATTATGATTGGTGGCGTGTCCTCGCCTCGTTTTTGGGTTTCCCCGCTTTGTCGGGTAGACATGTATTTTGTTCTGTATTTGAGTTTATATTCATGTTTTGTATTAGGCTGTGCCCTTGTATTTGTATATGGCCGAGTGCCCAGGATTGTACATGTATCATGCTTGTGATGAATGCTTGTACTAGAGTAGTTTTCTTCCTGTACATATGTCATGCCTATGATGTTTTCTATTACCGCTTTATTATATGCATGTGTTCGACATTAACACTTCTGCAGGTACTATACCCAGCCTCCGGCTGCGTTCAGCCTCCAGGCTTTTTATACCTAACTTTCGGGTTGCGTTTAGCCTCCGGGCTCTCTACACTCAGCCTCCGGGCTTCACCACTCCACAATAGCTTAAATATTCTCATGTTTATATGTATCTCGTGGAGGTGCCCTTGTACCGACTCTGGATTTCTGCCCACTCCCGGGCTAGCTACCCAATTAGTTTTAGGCTTGCACCCTTATGGGCTTCGTGGCAGCTACCGAGAGTGCGCTTAGCGTACTTTAGCCTCCGTGCTCTCGCCTACTTCCTCGAAAGAGGAGTGCGCTTAAACTGCCAGATCTCTTATGCTCCGCTAGGTAGGCATGCTTAACGCTCAATACTATATCACTAGATTCGTTTAGGCGAAACTCTGCTAGATTTTAGACTCGCCTTTTAAACCGAGTCATTCCAGTAACTCCGTCAAGCGCTCTAGTAACTAAACACTGTTTGTTGTCCGTGCCTCCAGCACTGCTTAAGCTCCGCTTGATTGTGCTTGGCTGTTACGCTATCACTGGACATGCTATCTCTTGTCATGTGCTAACACTTGTTATGTTATTACCTGACACCTGTCTGTATCACTTGACAACTGATGTATTATCATCTGACATGCTACTAATTGTCACCTGCCTCCTGTTATGGTACACTTATGACCTACCATCTGCCTGATCACTTGTCATCTTAATATTAACACCTGATATCTGTCATGTTAACTCTTAACTCATGATTATCACATTATGGGAATGTAGTATCTGATCTCCTGATATGTACTCTTGTTATGTAAGTACTCCTGTTATGCAAGTACTCCTGTTACGCATGTATTGTTACTCCTGAACCTGTTATGTTCCTGTTCATTCCCGTAATTTGATAATTATGCTTAATAAGCTATAAAAAAGACAACCTACATTGGGAAGGGGGAAACTGATGAATGTCGGTATGATGCCTTACTTATAGTAGTGGATTACTAAACTGACGATTCGTGTTAGGGTACTTTTAGGCACCCAGAAGATGCGTGTTTAGGTGATTTTAGGCACCCGTAAGTTGTCCCGGGCAGGACGGGAACCACTATAAATATGAGTCATCAGTTCTTCATCAGCTTCCAATAACCAACCTCGACTTATGTATGGATGTATGTGTGTTGAGTTGTACGCCAGGACAGATACCTAGATATATGGGTCGGATGAGTAATAATAATATGATACTAAGATAATAACTCGTGTTGCTTTGCAAACTGGGTTATACCACTGGTTTTGTCACAATTGCTTTCATCGAGGTTTACTTTGGATTTCTGATTGTATTAATCATTATTATATTTTCAGTTTACCACCTGTGTACTACTCCTCAGGTCTCTTGCTTGATATTGCTTATGTTCCATTGTACTTATTCTCCTGACTTGATCACTCCTCATTTTATACTGATTTCTGGTTACCACTCATTACTTGATGTCTCATTCATGTCTGGCGTGCATGCGCTCACGACACCGATTTTCAATACATGCTCTTTTGATTCAAATTTATCGATACATGTGTGTTTATCTCTGCACGCCACTTGGCATTCACTATTCCACTCGTTGGGGAGTTCTGACTCCCCTAGATCCTCATGTTCAGATCCCAGAGCTTGGAGCTTGTGGATTCTCCTGGTTGCTGATTAAAGATACGTAATGGAATCGTGGATCATCGGCAGACCGCCTAAGGCCCTATCCTTTCAGGCCCCCTGCTCGTCTCTCGAGTTTTTCTTCTGTAACTCATGAGCGCCCTTTGTACTGTTCATACTTGTATATCTCTTTGTATTCTTACATTTGCACCTATCGATAATGTAATATTCTTATAATATTGTGTCGCATCTGGTGATAACTTTGTAATTGTACTCATATGTTGGAATGTATAATACACCATGTATTTTCGAACTCTGATTCTTGCATGTACTGATGCTTAGCGTATATATGTGAGGGTATATTCGACCTACGTATATACGTCACAATAACGTCTTCGTACCCGCTGGATAGGGGCGTTACAAGGTGGGACCGGGGCGTTACAAGCTCTCTCATCTTCAGTACGTCCAGATGGCAAATTAATGGTAAAGAAATTTGCAATTGGAATGCATGAGTCATGGTTATACAATCTAACTACAAGTACAGAGTTATCTATTTCTTCTTGATCATCCCTTCCTCGATTCCTGAGTTCTTTTCATCTTTTCGTTCCCATTTTCTTTATACCAACTTAAGATAGGGATAAACTAGAGATGTAACAGCAGAGGGCAGAACGAAGCTATTATACGTTCTCTTCGACCAACTCTATGAAGCTCAGTTTTCTCAGAATTGATCTACAATCGGGTTATCTTTTAGAAGTATTCAGGATTCTCTACGGGTATTCTATATTCTTGGTCATATATTTCAGAGTATTCGACGTCCAGTATTTGGAATTCATAATGATAGGTCTTCTTTATTTATGCTCAAAATTATCAGGATTTTTCTTTATCTTCAGTATTCTAGTATATTCTCGAAGAAATATTAGGCATACAGCACATCGGGATTCTATCACAGACTCTTCATCAAGTATAGCCGCATGCCTCTCAGATAAAGTGATATCGGGTCAGTATTATATGGCATCGTTCGAAGATTTATACGCAGGAAGTGCAGATGTCTATGTTCTGATTATTGTACAGTCGATTTGGAAGCACTATCCGTAGTTATTCATATCTTAATTGGTATAATCCTCATCCATGTTCTTTTGTGTTTATTTCCTCCTATCAAAATTTTGAGGACGAAATTTTTGTAAGGTGGATGGAATTTAACACCCGCTCTTGGAATACGTACTTAGATACATGTTCTGATTTTTCGATCGTATTTTCCGATTTACTTTCTGTATTTGTTTTTGTTTTATGAATATTTATGGGATCATTTTGCATTTGATCCGATTCGTGGATCAGAGTCGGCCCTAGTCAGAACCGGGAACCCGATCCTACTGTATTACTCGATTTGGTCTTTCGATAATCAGATTTGACCGATTTCAGTTTCGAACATCGTTTTTCAATATTTTATATTTTCATGATTTTCTAAAAATTTTCCTAATTAATTTATAAAATCTTCAAAATCGGTGTCGATGGTATCGTTGGTCGATTCCAGGATTTTTAATTTATCGGAGTTGAATTTCTAGATTCCGCTTTCACAATGCTTCTTAGAATCACATTTTCTACTTTAATGCATTTTCTGAGATTTTTCTGAATTTATCAAACTTCAACCGGCTTGGTGTCGACAGGTATCGCTGGTCGATTTCAAGTTTTTTAATTTACAAACCTGCTTCACATTATCTCTTAAAATCATATTTTCTATCTTAATGTATTTTTGGTGAATTTTCTGAATTTATCAGAACTAAGCTTGATTTGGTGTCAGCCAGTATCGTTGGTTGATTCGAGAATTTTTAATTTAAAACGAGATTTTATTTCTGAAAACCGATTGCATATTATTCCTCACGGTGATGTTTTCTACCTCTGGGTATTTTTGGAGATTTTTCTGAAATAGTAGATATTTTTCGATATTATTATAATATTATTATTTATAGTATCTTTCATTTCTTTCTTTCTTTTCTTTTTCCCCCATCCTATCACCTGCGCCCACTCCCCCCCCAACATGGGGGCCGGTCCCCATCACCCCCCCAATCAACTCCCCCCACTCTTTCTTTTCCTTTTCTTTTCCCTTTCTCCTCTCGCTCTTCTTCTATCTGGGAGGACCGCCGCCGCCGCCACCTTGGGCCTGGTGCCGCACACCTCCGGCGCCACCACCCCTCACCCATCTTCTTCCCCTTCAAATTCCACCTAACCCACCACCAATTCCTCTTCCATCCACCATCAACACCATCCCCATCTTCTTCCACACTCCCACCACCAAATCACCACCTCCTTCCTCTTCACTCAATTTCACCGTCATCCCATCTTCTTCCTCTTCAAATTCCTCAATCCTCCACCTCTTATTTCCATCACTACCACAACTTCCACCATCTCCAACTTCTTTAATCCATCCCCACTATCACCACTTCCACCACCTCTCTACCATCTTCTCCTCCAACTTTTCCCCTACAATCACCTCCTACCACCATCATCTTCTCCACCTCCAAAACTACCCCCACCTTCACCATCACCTCCCCCTTTCCCTCTCTCTCCCCTTGGGGTGGACAGCGGTCACCCGGCCGGTGACTAGCCGGCACCACAAGAGGGCCGGCCAGGCCCCTGGGCCCACGGGAAGCTGTAGGCCCCCTTGTACGTAGCCCATCCTCTCTCTCTCTCTTAATCCTCTCTCATGTTCTCCTGTTCTCTCTCTCTTCTTCACTCTCTCACCTCTCCCCTTGTTTCTCTCTCCTCTCTCATTCTCTCTATATATATTATGATTGGTGGCGTGTGCACGTGTTTTCAGTATTTCGGGAACTTGCGACTTTCCAGAGGTTCTATAGGCGAGTATCCTCGCCTCATTTTAGGTTTCCCCGCTTTGTCGGGTCGACATGTATTTTGTTCTGTATTTGAGTTTATATTAATGTTTTGTATTGGGTTGTGCCCTTGTATTTGTATGTGACTGAGTGCCCAAGATTGTACATGTACCATGCCTGTGACGAGTGCTTATACTAAAATAGTTTACTTCTTGTACATATGTCATGCATGTGATGTTGTCTATTACCACTTTATTATATGAATGCGTTCAACACTAACTTCTGTAGGTACTATACCCAGCCTCCGGGCTTTCTATACCCAACCTTCAGATTGGGTTTAGCCGCCGGGCTCTCTACACTCAGCCTCCAAACATCACTCCACGGTAGCCAAGATATTCTTACGTTTATATGTATGCTCGTATGGTACTAACATCTCGTGCAGGTACCCTTATATCGACTCTGAATTTCTGCCCACTCCCGAGCTAGCTACCCAATTAGTTTTAGACTTGCACCCTTGTGGGTTTCGTGATAGCTACCGAGAGTGCGCTTAGACCCCGAGCGTACTTTAGCCTCCGGGCTCTCGCCCACTTTCTCGAAAGAGGAGTGCGCTTAGACCGTCAAGTCTCTCATGCTCCGCCAGGTAGGCATGCTTAGCGCTCAGCGCTTTACCACTAGATTCGTCTAGGTGAAACTTTGCAGATTTTAGACTCACCTTTTAAGCCGAGTCATTTCAGTAACTCCGTCAAACGCTCTAGTGACTAAATATTGTTTGATGTCCACACCTCCAGCACTGTTTAAGCTCCGCTTGATTGTGCTTGGCTGTTACGCTCACTTGACATGTTATCTCTTTTGTGCTAACACTTGTCGTGCTATTACCTGACACCTGTCTGTATCACTTGACAACTAATGTGTTATCACCTGACATGCTACTAATTGTCACCTGCCTCCTGTTATGGTACACCTATCACCTACCATCTGCCTGATCACTTATCATCTTAATATTAACACCTGATACTTGTCATGTTTAACTTTTGACTCATTATTATCATATTACGGGAATGTAGTATCTGATCTGATATGTACTCTTATTATGCAAGTACTCCTGTTACGCATGTACTCCTCTTACTCCTGAACATGTTAGGTTCATGTTCATTCCCGTAATTTGATAATTATGCTTAATAAGCTATAAAAAAGACAATCTACATCGGGATGGGGGAACTGATGAATGTCGGTATGATGCCTTACTTATAGTAGTGAATTACTAAACTGATGATTCGTGTTAGGGTGATTTTTGGCACCCAGAAGATGCGTTTTTTTGGGTGATTTTAGGCACCCGTAGGATGTGTCCTGGATAGGACGGGACCCACTATAAATATGAGCCATCAGTTCTTCATCAGCTTCCAATTACCAATCTCGACTTATTATGAATGTATGTGTGTTGAGATGTACAACAGGACACATACCTAGATATATGGGTCAAACGAGTAATAATAATAAGATGCCAAGATAATAACTCGTGTTGCTTTGCAAACTGGGTTATACCACTGATTTTGTCACAATTGCTTTCATCAGGTTTTACTTCAGATTTTCGATTGTATTAATCATTATTATATTTCTAGTTTACAACCTGTGTACTACTCCTCTAATGTCCTGCTTGATATTGCTCATGTTCCATTGTACTTATTCTCCTGACTTGATCACTCCTCATTTTATACTGATTTCTGATTATCACTCAGTACTTGATGTCTCATTCATGTCTAGCGTGTCGTGCTCTCGACACGATTTTCAATACATGGTCTTTTGATTCGGATTTATCCATATACATGTGCTTATCTCTACACACCACTTGGCATTCACCATACCACTCGTTAAGAGTTCTGACTCCCTGGATCCTCGTGTACAGATCCCGAAGCTTGGAGCTTGTGGATTCTCCCGGTTGCTGATTAGAGATACGCAGCGGAAGCGTGAATCATGATTCATCAGCAGACCGTCTGAGGCCATATCCTTTCAGGCCCCCTGCTCGTCTCTCGAGTTTTCCTTCTGTAACTCATGAGCGCTCTTTGTACTGTTCATACTTGTATATCTCTTTGTATTCTCAAATTTGCGCTTATTAGAGATGTAATATTCTTATAATATTGTGTCACATTGGTGATAACTTTGTAATTATACTCATATGTTGGAATGTATAATGCACCACGTATTTCCGAACTCTGATTCTTGACTGTACTGATGCTTAGCGTACATATGTTAGGGTATTTTTGACCTACGTATATATGTTGCAGTAAAATCTCCGTACCCGCTAGATCGGGACTTACAGGTTATGCTTCTAAGGAATTACTGAAATGTTCACATCTATCCCTATTAAATAGGGACAGACTTATAGGTCCTTCAGTGAAGAAAAGATGGGATAAATATGATGACATAGAGTTAATGGTACTTTGATGTAATTACACAAATGACAGTCATAAAGTGTTATTCCGCTATTATTCGACACCAACAATAACAAAGCTTTTGACATTCTATGAATTCTTTTCCTACATTTTTAGAATTTATTAAGTACCACCTCTTCAGTTAAATTATCAGCATTCATCTCTATCTTTACAGCGTAGGTCTACCTTTGTCATAGGAGAAACATCTATCGTGATCCTACTGCTCCCAGCCAGTGTAGCCATTGATCTGTGCCGTGCATGTCCTCACAACCTGAGATGATTTCCCCTAACCTTTATCAATAATTTGTGCTACCTCTAACTTTCCACAAATGTACACATTGCTTTCTTTTTTTCGCTTTTCTCACGCTTCCATGTAAAAGTATTCATCAAAGTTCAAGTTCTTTCGTGATATTCCGGCATTCAGACCTATAAAGCATGCCTTGTCTTATAGCCAATTAGCCATGTTGTAGGATTTCCCTTTCAGTCTCATAGGTTTTCTTCACTTGAAGCATGCACCAAAACTTCTACAAACAGCAGAAGAAGTTTTATAATTCCACCATCTAGCTTAAGAATAAGTCCAGTTCAATATCATGTTTATTAATTAAGATAAGGAATTGATTTATGTAAAAACAACTACCGCTCTTGGATACTCTGGATCTATATACCCTCTGAATCTCTGATCTTCTATAGTCTTTTGAGTTTCCTCCTCATTTATTGTCTTCATCCTGCAATTTCAATACTTCACATTATGCTGTTTTCTCAACATTATCTTAGACTTGATCACTTCTCTAGTCTCATAAACTAGAATGATATCAGCAACATATACCCAGAAATCTCATTCTCAACGTGCTTAGAAAGTTCATCCATAACCTGTGGCATAGAAACAATCATGGCATCGTGTCGTATCCGGTACGTGTCTGACACGTGAGTCGGACACACGTATATGTGTATTAAAGTATTTTTAAGAATTTGCCATGCATCTGTGTCGTATCCATCTCATTGTGGTCGTGTCCGTGCAACATAGTGTACGCGTCGGAAAAATTACAGTTGCAAATTTTTTTGATTGAATAGAAGATTACAATGGATACAATCCGATTACAAAAGAGAAGGAATCTCTTGATTGATTCTCCTCTTTATTTAAACTGGGTTCTTCACGTGGCGGTGGAGAGTGAGTCTTGTTCTCTGTTGACCGGCCGAACGTCATGATCTCTTGGGAATCCTCTCTTTGAATCTACTGGTGGAGTAGCACAGCTCCTATCAGTAATAAAATCTCAAAAAGATTTAAAGAACTTGAACTCAACAAGTTAACAGAAAGAGTTGAACTCTTCCCAGGCTACAAGAGCTTCGAGGCCGAACGCTGCTGAGGTAGCTCTCCTCCTCTGCCCATGACTTCTTGGATTCCTCCATCAGGACTCTTCTCAGCCCTTTTAGAAGAGGTCTCCTCCCCCCTGAGCCTCTTTTTCAGAGTTGTCTCCTTCCAAAAACCCCCTTCTCCTCTAGCTATTGTAGCTATTTATAGAGGAATTGGGGTGTAACCAACCCCTTAAATCTCTCCATAATAGGAGGAGTGTAACCAACTCCTTAAATCTCCATAATGGGAAGTTATTCCCCATTATGTGGAAGAGAAAACGGGGTGTAACTGACCAATTTTGTGGCTGTCAGTTATAGCAGAAATGCGGGTCTCGCACTGGACGCGGACTTTACTTTGATGTTGAGACGCGGAGCTCACAGGCTCGCGTCTGTGTTAGAACGCGGAGCTGCTCAGGCTCGCGTTTGAGTTGAAACGCGACCTCCGCGTCTGACGACTTTCGCGTTTGACAAAGGATGCGAGGTCCGCGTCTGCTGACCTCCGCGTCTGACGAAGGATGCGAGCTCCGCGTCTGGCGACCTCTGCGTCAGAGGTTGGAATGCGACCTCCGCGTCTGACAGACGCGAGGTCTGCGTCTGGCATTAGAACACGAGGTCTGCGTCTGGCGACCTCCGCGTTAGAGGCTGGAACGCAGTGTCTGCGTCTAGGAGATTCGCGTCTGAGGCTTTGTCCGTAGTAATTTTTTGATAGCCTACAGAACCCCCTCCAAAGTTTTTGAAACTTCGCGGTTGACTGAGACGGATTTCAAAATACTTTGGACTTTAGTTGAATCTAGGCTTCCTGTAATCGGACTGGCATTCTTCTGCGAGGCAGTCTTCTATGGTGCCCTGAGCTCGATCCTGTCTGGATGGTGAACTTCATGAGTGTACTGTTGAACTTCTTGAAGCCATAGGAAAGATCATCACAAGTGTCTTAGAAACTCAGTCTAGCATTTGTTATGAGCATTGATTTGCTTGGTGTACTTTTAAGCTGGTGGAGTCCTCAATTGCTCTTGCCAGCGTACTATTGAACTGATTGCAGAAGCAGAGACATACTCTTTGTATTTGAAGAGGGAGGATGCAGTTCTACAGACATGGTTCTGGCACACTGATAAAGTGAAGACGCGAACTTCACCAAAATTGAGACGCGACTCTCAATTGTTGTAGAGACATGCTTCTCAATTGCTGTAGAGACGAGGCTCTCAATTGTTGTAGAGATGCAGTCTTTACTTGCTGTTGAGACTCGACTCTTAAGTTCGTTGAGTCGCGGCTCTATGCTTGAGACGCGAAGGTCACGCTCAAAAATTCTTTGAAAGAGTTTTAATTGCCAGATGTGTGATATTAACTTAGCAAATTAAATAACTCTACTGGAAGAATTTGAGAAAGTTACTGTCAGAGGTGTGATGTTAACTTGACAGTGGGATTAGGACTTATGATATGAATAAGTTTTGTGGACTTGCTATTCTATTGATGAGAATAACAAGTGGAGTTTGATCCGCTGAGAATTATGCCAGAGTCTATCGTCAGAGGTTTAGTGTTAACATGACTAGAACTCTGCTGGGAATGAAAGTTTGCTGTTAGAGGTGTAATATTTAACATAACAACGATTAATTTTACAATCTACGCAATTTAAATGGACCTGTCATTCTATTGAAGAGAATGACGAATGGGATTGGATTTGTTGAAGATCCAAGGAGATTTTTACCGCCAGAGGTGTAATGTTAACGTGATGGTTTGAGTTTGCAATTTGAGCAAATTGAATTGTCAGAGGTGTGATATTAACTTGACAAAGATGTGTGCTAGAGGTGTGATATTAACTTAGCACCACGAAAGTCTCATTTTCACTGAGAAAATTGAGAGAAGATCATTGTCATAGGTGTAATGTTAACTTAATGAAATGCATGCTAGAGGTGTGATGTTTAACTTAGCATTGAAAGATCTCATTTTCACTGAGAAAATCGAGATCACTGTCATGGGTGTAATGTTAACTTAACAGCGATTGATTTTGCGATCAGAGCAACTTTGGTCAGAAGTGTAGTATTAACTTGACCAAGAGATTCTGTGATTTGCGCAGTTTGGTGGACTCGCCATCCCATTGAAGAAGACTGACAAGTTAAAATTTTGGTCAGAGGTGTGATGTTAACTTGACCGGAATTTGTCTTGCGATTGGAGCAAGTTTGGTCAAAGGTGTGATGTTAACTTGACCGGGATTTGTCTACTGTTAGAGGTGTGATTTTGAACATAACAGTATTTTGAGTGGACTTGTCATTCTATTGAAGAGAATTGATAAGTTGAAGTTTTACCCCCTGGGATACACCAAAGTCTTACTATCAGAAGTGTAATGTTAACATGACAGGTTTGATCTGTAATTATTTTGCAGGAAAAACAGGCATTCTGTGGTCCTACCATTCCGTGGGTGGAATTGGTAAGGGATTTTGGATGGAATTTTAGAGATGAGTTGTCAGAGGTAATTGTTAACATGACAAATATTGATTTCCCTAGAAAATAAAGATTTACTGTTAGAGGTGTAATGTTTAACATAACAGTAATGGAATTTTGTGATTTAAGCAATTTAAGTGGACCTGTCATTCTATTGAAGAGAATGACAAGACTAGACCCGTCGGGGATCTAAATATTTCTTTACCGTCAAAGGTGTGATATTAACTTAACGGATCAGATTGAATCTTGTCAGAGGTGTGATATTAACTTGACAAGGACGTGAGCTAGAGGTTTACTGTTAACTTAGCTCCATAAGAACTTCAGTTTCATTAGGGAGACTAAAGATATCACTGTCATAGGTGGTGTTAAACTTGACAGTGAAGGTAATGCTAGAGGTGTGATGTTAAACTTAACATTGGTCATCTCGACTCCGATACGGAAATTCGAGGGAAGATCATTGTCATAGGTGTATTGTTGAACTTAATAATGAATTAGATGCTAGAAGTATGATGTTAAACTTAACATTGGTCATCTCGACTCCGATACGGTAGTTCGAGGGAAGTCATTGTCATAGGTGTATTGTTGAACTTAACAATGAATTGTTTGCTAGAGGTGTGGTGTTCAACTTAGCATCGCTCATCTCAGCTTCAATATGGAAGCCTGAGAAAAGTGACTGTCAGAGGTTTAATATTGAACTTGGCAGCAACTCAATCACTGTTAGAGGTGTAGTGTTAACATAACAGTAGTTTGTCAGAGGTGTAATATTAACATGACAGTAGTTGGTTTGCGATATGAGCAATTTTGAGGACTTGTCATTCTATTGATGAGAATTGACAACTGAAGTTTAGAATGTCAGAGGTGTAATATTAACTTAACAATTTGGTTGATTTGTGACTCCATGTAGAGGAGCGGCAAGTGAAGCTTGTACTCACTAGGGAGTATTGAAACTTTCCATTGTCAGAGGTTTGATATTAAACTTAACAATGATTGTATTTGTGGACCTACCACTCTATGGAAGAGAATTAGTAGGGGATTTTGATGGAAAATAAAATGAATTGTCAGATGATTAATATTAACGTGACAATCATTGATTTTCTGGAGGTGTGTAAAATTCGCTGTTAGAAGTGTAGTATCAATATAACAGCGAGGATTTTTAATGAGTTCATTGTCAGAGGTTTAATATTAACTTGACAGAATCCACTGGGGATTGAAAAATCTAGTTTGTCAGAGGTTTATTGTTAACATGACAAATCTCAGTTCATTTCATTAGGGAGATGAACACAAGTATTTTTGTGGCCCTACCATTTTGTGGATGAGAAATAGTAGGAGATTTTGGAGGAGAGGATGGGACCAAGTCCCTCAAGGTTTTTAGCAGACCTTCTACTCAGACTCGTGTTTCCACGTCAGAGAAAGGATGTGAGGTCCGCGTCTGGCGACTTTCGCATTTGACTGAGAAAGGACGCGAGGTCCGCGTCTGGCGACCTCCGC
Organism: Agave tequilana; assembly: GCA_038442645.1. Taxonomy (NCBI): domain Eukaryota; kingdom Viridiplantae; phylum Streptophyta; class Magnoliopsida; order Asparagales; family Asparagaceae; genus Agave; species Agave tequilana. The sequence continues at coordinate 48,087 of JAVJIF010008009.1, read as the reverse complement.
GTCTGATATTGGAACGCGAGGTCCGCATCTGGCGACCTCCACGTTTGACTGAAAAAGGACGCGAGGTCCGCGTCTGGCGACCTCCGCGTCTGACATTAGAACGCGAGGTCTGCGTCTCTTGGGGGTTTGAGTTTGAAGCCTTACAGGCTCAAAACTGACGGCTCAGTCATCTGAAGGTTGCAGTGACAATCAAAGAACACCGCCGAGATGAACTGCTCGCACCCATGGGATGAGAGCTTCTCAGTTTATATTTGAACATGGCCTCTTAGGGCTGAACGCGAACCTCGCATTTCTGAAGTTAAACGTGATGATCTCATTCTGGCGTAGCCTCCTGCTAAACGTGTGTCTTGCGCTTTTGAATAGAAACGCAAAGGTCATCCTTTAACACTGTCAGCGACTCTCGCACGCTAAGGTCATGTCCTGGAGCGGCCTTAGGCTGAACGTGGGTCGCGCGTTCTCGCGTTTTGGCACAGCTTGAGACTGGACGCGAACTTCACATTTTGACGCCGAAACACGCAGCTCGTGAACGCAAGCATCGCGTTTTGTTGCAGAAATGCGGGGCTGAAAGCGAACTTCGCGTTTGGTGCCGAAGCGCGAGGGTGAAAGCGAGCTCTGTTTGCTGATGGTGAACTTGACGTTTTTATCGACGATCAGCAATCTGTTTGGCTCGCAGGAGTTGATACGAACCCCCTGCAAATTGAGTTCGCTGAGCCTTGGGAGGAGTTTTGCGGCGAGATTTGCCTTCATCATTATTGGCCTCGCGGGTCTCGTAGGAGACATTGATGCGAGCCACATATGCTATTGCAACCACTCCTGTCTGCTGACGATGAGTGCAACGCCTTCGCAGTCTCTCAACATTCCGATTGAGTCGCAGAGGTTGTTGAGAACCCCCTACATCCGAAACTGAAAGTGCCTTGATAAAAGGATGGAGGGGAGATTGGTCTCTATTGCCATCTTACCCGTGGGTCATGGCGCGGATCTCTGAAAAGACGTTAGGGCTGACCATATTATCTCCACTGGAGACTCCCGAAGCTTTGGGGGAGTTCAACTTCTCTTAGTCGAATTCGATCACAAGCGATTCGACTGTGAATCCAAGCATCTTGACGTCAGCTTACGCCACCACTTTCTCGTTGGTTAAGAAAGATCATTATCCCCAGCGGAGTCGCCATCTTTTGTACGCATCGGAAAAATCACATTGCAAAATTCTTTTGATTGAATAAAATATTACAACGGATACAATCCGATTACAAAAGAGAAGAAATCTCTTGATTGATTCTCCTCTTTATTTAAAGCTGGGTTCTTCACGTGGCGGTGGAGAGTGAGTCTTGTTCTCTGTTGACCGGCCGAACGTCATGATCTCTTGGGAATCCTCTCTTTGGATCTACTGGTGGAGTAGCACAGCTCCTATCAGTAATGAAATCTCAAAGAGATTTAAAGAACTTGAACTCAACAAGTTAACAGAAAGAGTTGAACTCTTCCCAGGCTACAAGAGCTTCGAGGCCGAACGCTGCTGAGGTAGCTCTCCTCCTCTGCCCATGGCTTCTTGGATTCCTCCATCAGGGCTCTCCTCCTCAGCCCTTGTCCCCTCCCCCCTGAGCCTCTTTTTCAGAGTTGTCTCCTTCCAAAAACCCCCCTTCTCCTCTAGCTATTCGTAGCTATTTATAGAGGAATTTGGGTGTAACCAACCCCTTAAATCTCTCCATAATGGGAGTGTAACCAACTCCTTAAATCTCTCCATAATGGGAAGTTATTCCCCATTATGTGGAGAGAAAATGGGGTGTAACTGACCAATTTTGTGGCTGTCAGTTATAGCAAAAATGCGGGTCTCGCGCTGACGCAGACTTTACTTTGATGTTGAGACGCGGAGCTCACAGGCTCGCGTCTGTGTTAGAACGCGGAGCTGCTCAGGCTCGCGTTTGAGTTGAAACGCGACCTCCGCGTCTGACGACTTTCGCGTCTGACAAAGGATGCGAGGTCCGCGTCTGGCGACCTCCGCGTCTGACGAAGGATGCGAGGTCCGCGTCTGGCGACCTCTGCGTCAGAGGTTGGAATGCGACCTCCGCGTCTGACAGAGGACACGAGGTCTGCGTCTGGCATTGGAACACGAGGTCTGCGCGTGGCGACCTCCGCGTCAGAGGCTGGAACGCAGGGTCCGCGCCTAGGAGATTCGCGTCTGAGGCTTTGTCCGTAGTAATTTTTTGATAACCTACACATAGTCCATAACCAATGGTGAGAAGTAAAGGCTTAAGGTTGAGCCCTTTTATAAATGTAAGGTTGAGCCCTTTTATAAATCTATGGTACTAGGGAATAAAAATAACTATGAAACGATTTTTCTAAAGCCTTCCACAGTTTCCTCAGCAAGCTATAGTCTACCTTACGTGTAAAATTGATAAAAAGCAGAGATCTAGAGATCTATTTTTGCTTCTCTACTTTCCTCCATCAACGTCCTTAGAAAGAAATAGATTTCATGGTGGATCACTCCATCATAAAAGATCATATTCTAAAAAATGATATATCTACTTCCGAGTCTTTTAGAACCCTCCCTCTCCGATCATGGTAATATGGTGTAGCTAATAAAATTTTTGATCCCTGATAGTCCAAACAAGTTTGTATATCTCCAATATTCATAATTAATATTAGAGTAGAAATAGGATTCTTTGTTATATTAGAAATAAAATTTTTCTTTTCTTTATTTTAGATTCTCCTACTTTAAGTAAGACATTGTATATTCTCCTAGTCATATTAGGTTAAGTATTTCTCTTCTATATAAATAAACGACCACACCTTAATTGAGAGTATATGATCTTCTCTTCATCTTTTTTACCTCAATATGGTATTAGAGCAAAAATCCTTACCCTGACATTTTCTTCTTAAAAAAAAAATCCTAACCCTACCTTTTCTTGCCTTCGCCTCAATAAATTATTGTTCATGTTAACACTACTGTGGATACTGTTAATCATGAACAGTAATAAAAATTTTCAGAGGGAGCTACTTAATCTTCTGCATTAAATTTTTAATTTTACTGTAATAAACATCTTGTTCCCGTTCTTCTTGTTCTCATGGTTGATATCAAAGATCTCGTCGGTATTCAAATTACCATTGTGAAGTTGAAATGGTAAAAACTTTTTGTTATAGGAGAAATATGTGAGTCTCTTCCTTGGTGCAAGAGGCAAATTGAAGATAGTTATTTCTGTGAAACTTGCCTCTACTGAAAAGGCGTTTGAAGAATGAGAACAAGACAACTATTTGGTAATGACTTGGATTTGGAATAGCATGAAATCCACCGTGAGCGCCAACTTTATGTTCTGCAAAAGAATTTGGAAAGCTGTTCGCGATATTTATTCCACGAAAAATGCTTCTCGAGTTTTTAAAATGTATGAGGACTTATTTAGTCTCCGACAAAGCGACAAGAGTTTAGAAGACTACTACAGCCACTTCAAGGGTATAATCGATGAACTCAACGAATATCATCCAGTCACTCGTACAATCACTAATGGTATTGAAGTTCTGAAAAAGCAGCGTGAAGAATTATATGCTTGTAAGTTTCTTCCGGGTCTCAGTTCTCAAATCAAACCACTTCGAGGACAGCTACTACTGGTGAAGGGGGATTCCCTCTCTACAGAATACTTTCTCATGATTATCTCAGGCTTCAGAATCTTCTAGAGTAACTTCTGATCCCTCTCCAGTTGAGGGCTCTACCTTGATTTTCTCAATTGATCGAGGTAATACTTCTCAAGGCCATGGTGGTATGTCTTTTCGTGGTCGTAGTTTATCCACTAGAGGCCGAGTTTTTTGTTTGGTCAGGATAATTCTCAATGTGTACTCATTGCAATTGAACCAATCACACTATTGATCAATATTAGGAGTTGCATGGAAAACCATTCTAACTGATTATTTATCTGGTACTGCTAGATCATCTATTGCACATGACTCTAATACTCTTGGTACTTTCGCTAACGAATCTGTCTCTATCAAAATCTGAGTATGATTTTCTGATTCAAAAGATGGATTCAGTCTCTACCTCAGACATTGTTATCTTGACACATCCAGGCATTTCTTGTTTAGCGAGTTCACCACCTTCATCTTCGATCACTGATTCTGGTGCGTAAACCCATATGACTGGTAAATCCACAGTTTTTTCACATTTCACGCATCATCTGTCCTATAGTTTTTGTTGATGATAGTTTCAAATATAGTACTGGCATTGGCATTGTTAATCTCACTTTTTCTCTCGTCCTCACTGATGTTAAATATATTCTGCATGTTCCTTTTAATCTTATATCTGAGTTGTTTGACCAAAACTCTTCAGCGTTCTATAACTTTTCTTCTTCATCATGTACTTTTTAGGACCTTTAGACGAAGAGGGTGATTGATGATAGCATGAGCATGATAATCTATATTATCTTCAATGTGGTGATTAACCTAAAGTGGGTGCTTCTGCTCTGACATGTGATGAGTCTGCAACCTTGTGACACTTACGTTTAGGTCATGCATCTTTAAAATACATTAAATTATTATTTTCTTCTGTTAAAAACTTAAAGTACTCTAAATTCTAGTGTGTCATGTTAGTTTAGTAAACATCATAGAACTTCTTTTTAATCTAGGAGAGTTAATCGATGCAGTTCTCCCTTTGAAGTTGTTCGTACTGATATTTTGGGTCCTACTCGAGTTAAAAGTGTGCCTAATATTTCTTATTTTGTAACTTTTATTGATGACTATTCTCGTGTGACTTGGTTATTTTTAATAAAAGATCGTTCTAAAAATTCTCTCTATTTTTCAAAGCTTTCATAAACAGATTAGTGCTCAATTTAATTGTTCGCTTAAAATTTTACGATCCGATAATGCTTTGAATATGTGCAACATACTATTCAAGATTATTGTGTTTTCATGGTATAATTCATCAAACTTTGTATGCTCATACACCTTAACAGAACGGTATTGTTGAAAGAAAAAATTGTTATTTACGTGATATTGCTCGAACACTAATGGTTCATATGCATATTCTCAAGAGTTTTTTGGCTGACGCAGTCCTTACTGCTTGAGACTTAATTAATTGGATTTTTTTTTTTGTTTTAGATGGCAAACCTTATTCTCAATTCTTTATCCTAAAAAATAACTGTTTGATTTACCTCCAAAAGTTTTTAAGTGCGTGTTTTATTCAAATTCTTGAAAAAAGACATGATAAATTAGATTCTCGAGCACTTCGGTGTGTGTTCCTAGGATATTCTCAGACACAAAAAAGGATACCAATATTGGAATCACGTCGACAAGTTGTGATTTGTGCGGATGCCACTTTCTTTGAAACAGACTTTACATTTCAGCCTTTTGGGTTCCACTATAACTTTTTCGATCTCTCCTGTTACTCTTCTTGTACCACTAGAAGACTCGCCTCCACTCCAAGTTAATCAACGACGCAAGAAGATCACCATTGATTCTGACAGCTTACTCCCTCATCAGTTAATTGCTTCCACTAAAGTGTTTGAGCTTCCTATAGCTCTTTGAAAAGGTACAGCTCTTGAACTCAGCATCCTATAACTAAAGTGTTATTTTTCTCATTTATCTCTTGTTTTAGTTTTGTAACTACATTATCTTCTATGTCTCTCCTAAAATCATATTGTGATGCTATGTTGGATCCTAAATGAAAAAGTGCTACGGATGAAGAGATGACTGCTTTGCATGCTAATGAAACATAGAAATTAACTTTTTTATCATTGGAAAAACAAACTGTTAGTTGTCGATGGATATACACTATCAAATTTCTCCCTAATGGACAAATTGAGCGCTTGAAGGCACGGTTAGTCACCAAGGCTACACAAAGACTTGTGATGTTGATTATTTTGACTCTATGATAGCCCGTCTGCATTCTGTTCGTGTTCTTTTATCAGTTGTGATGGTAAAGCAATGACCTTTGTATCAATTAGATATTAAAAATGCATACTTGCAGGCAGTGTTCTAAATAGCAAACATAGTGGCTATTATCGGCCGAAAAAATTTATCAATGATGGGATATATCGGGAATATATCGAGGATATTTTCAAAATCGGATGTCAAAATCAACTGTAAATATACATATTCTTGTCCTAAATCGCATCTCAATAAAACAATACATGCATAAATCATAAAGAGCTACATAAAACATCATATTTACATGTTTAAGATATATTTACCTCGACAACTTACATTAAGCTGATGAATTCATAATCACTATCCAAGTGTAGAATGTTCACAAATGCTACATTGCTACATCACCCGAATCACCCAAATGGCTAAGCTAAAAATTGGATGTAAAACGTTATATCAGGTCCAAAAATCGCCGAAATTGTGGCCGACATATCGAATCCAAGCGATTTATCGGTAATTTTGGGTGAAAACGCTAATCGGTTTGGATGTGACAAATCGTTGCGGTTAGATGCCGTAAACGCAATATCGGGGATATTTAGAACATTGCTTGCAGGAAATCTTCAAGAGGTGTCTATGCTTCAGCCCCCCTGTTATAAGGTTCAAGGGGAGATGGACAAAGTCTGTAAACTCAAAAAAATAATCTATGATTTGAAACAATCTCCACGAGAATGCCTTTACAATTTTAGTACTTCTTTGTACACTATGAATTGAGATGGAGCTCCTCTGATCGCTTTATATTTATAAGATATTTTTTTGCAGGCACTATTGTTCTTGCAGTTTGTGTTGATGATATTGTTGTCACTGGAAATGATCATTAAAGTATTATTCAGTTGAAAGCTTATTTGAGTTCTCATTTTCATATGAAAGACCATGGTCTCTTGAGTATTTTTTAGGGATCAAGGCTCCTCGATCCCCGAAAGGTCTTCTTTTGTCTAAAAAAAATACCTTACTGATTTGTTGGGGAAAAAACGGTACATTAGGATCTAAACATACTGATACTCCTATGAATCCTAATATTCGTTTTGATCAAAACCTAAGAGAGCCGCTTGCTGGTCCTGAAAAGTATAGACGATTGATTGGTAAATTAATTTACTCAAGTGTCACTCGACCTGATATTATATTTATTGTGGGTGTGTTAAGTCGATATATACAGAGTCTGTATCAACTTCATTAGACTGTTGCTTGTCGTATCTTACGGTATCTTAAACGACATCCAGGTAAAGGGTTGTATATCATCATTCATCTCATTTGGATACTGTGGGATATTCTGATGCTGATTGGGCTGGTGATCCTATTGATCGTCGTTCTACTACTGGTTCTTACATTTTTGTTAGAGGCAATTTGGTAACATGGTGATGTAAAAAATAAAATGTTACTACTCGATCCAGTGTCGAGGCTAAGTATAGAGCCATGGCTCATACAGCTTGTGAATTGATGTGGATTCAATCTCTTCTTTCTGAAATGAGTGTCATCTACAACAAGCCAATAGTGATGTATTGTGACAATCAAGCGGTTATGTATATTACCAACAACCGTGTTTTTCATGAGCGAATGACGCATATTGAAGTCGACTGCTACTTTAGCAGACATGGTGATGACACATCAGATAGTCATTTTGTTCGTCACATCGAGTTGTCAATTTGGAGATATCTTCACTAAAGCCTTATCTATAAAAAGTTTTTTAATTTTGTCTAACAAGCTGGGCATGATTGACATATATGCTTAGCTTGAGCGGAAGTATTAGAGTAGAAAGAGGATTTTTTTCTTATAGTAAAAATAAGATTTTTTTTTTTTTTTTTTGGATTCTCTTACTCCAAATAGGACATTGTATATTCTCTTCTATGTTGCACGGACACGGCTATGGTAACATGGACATGACACGCCGATACATGGTAAATTCTTAAAAGTACACATGATACGTGTATCTAACACGCGTGTCGGACACGCACCGGACACGACACGGCTTTATGATAGAAATGTCCACGCTACATAGATTCTCCTAGTCCTATTAGGACATTTATTTCTTCTCTATAAATAAACGACCATATCATAATTGAGGGTATATGGTCTTCTCTTCATCTTCTTCACCACAACAACTAATAAATATGCACAATACTTTCTTCCATCTCACTTTGTCTTCTTTCTTTGTTAAATAGGATACAACCATTACAGTCCATCTCCCACATACTTCCAAATTCCAGTAGAAAGTCACCAAGTCCCAGCTCTGTCGCACTTGCCATGTTCAGAACATCAGTCACTTGACTAACCCTAATTTTTAATAATACATATAGTTTCTACTCTCCTATGTCACTTGAATCTATACTCAAATTTCCTATATGGTGAGCTCATAAGTTTTACATCCCTGATAATCTTAATGGGTCAGTTTTCCTCCCGTATTCACACCTTATACATATCCTCCAATACCTCTCCACTCATCTCACACTTCATTCCTCTTTAAATTTTAATTAAGATAATTATCCATACTAGCCATTCGCCTCCCACATACTACCAAACTCCATTAGAACATCACCAGGACCTATAGCTCCAGCCATGTCTACCATCTACATCGCATCCATCACTTCACTAATCCTATTTTTTAAATAATTCACAGCTCCATTTAGCTGCTAGCCTCACCTGTGTCATTTGAATATATTCCCAAATTCCCTTCTTAAAAAGGTAATGAGTATGTACTTCTATATACTCATAACCTTTTTATGTACCTGTTGATCAGTGGCTACTACTAAGAAACAAGAATGGAAAGTCACAAGCATCTCCATGTCATCCATTTCATTCTCCCTTATTTCATCACATACACTATGAAAGGTACATTTCATATATTTTGTCGACATCCCACAACAACATTTATCCCGATTCTTTCGGTTGTCTTCATGGATTTGTTTCTCCTTTATGCTATGAACTATGAAAGACGCGAGAATAGTAGGCATAAACTCGGAACCTGTGATGCGGTAAAAAATTTTCTTGTCAAAAGGGGGCACCCCAGTAAGTAAAAAATTGCTAAGCTAGATGGGAACTGAAAAAAATGTAACAAGGTTTTCCAGATCAGACAGTAATGGCAATTGTAAAGAAAATTGTTCCTAGCTAACAAGTAAAATAGACAAATGCATAAACAAATAGAGGAAGAGGGAGACAAATCTTCATGCGTACCCAGACTGTGTATACTTTTGAGGAAGCATCGATGCAACCTTGTCAGTAAACTGCAAAACATCAGTGGTTCAGCATTTGTTAGTAGTTAAATATTTCTGCACAATAAAGTCTTCAGATGTCATAACTTATTTAGGTACCGCAAACCTGAAGAACAGGGCGATAGATTGAAGCTGCAAGATAAATTCCTTGCTCAGGAAGCACAGCTGCAGTTCCATACCCCTCTTGTTGTGCGTTAAATCCCTTCCTCCATCCTTGTCCTGAAACAATGAAACTCATGAAACTATTCCAGTTACAAGATTAACCAGAAAGCACGTACAAAATCGCGGAGAGGAGCAACCGCTGCAAGTAGTAATGTAACTTCCTTCTAGATTCAGGGGCTGTTTACTATACAAGAAGTACACTAATAAAGGGTTAAAACCAATTAATGCATTGCGAGGGGCTGTTTGGTTAGGGATGGAAGTGAGGAAGTGAGGAAGTAGTAATAACTCTCTTTGAAACTTGAGAATTGGTTAGTTTTTTCGGTGTTTGGATGTTGTTGGGAAGCGTGGTTTGGAAAATGTTGTCTTTCCCGTGTTTGGATGGTAATGTGGAAGAGAAAGTGGAAGTGAAAAAGTTGACAACAAAGTTGACCGCAAAATAATACTAAAATAAAATTTAATTAAGAAAAATAAAAATTGGACGCTAATTAGAATGCAAGTGAGATTCACATGATTACAAAATTAACTGTTTTGAGTTACAACATATTACAAATGAGATTTACATGACCACAAAATTAACTGTAGCTCCCTGGAAGTGAGGAAATGGTTGTGTAAAAGAGAAAAGGAAAAGGAGTTTTCTCATTTTTCTTTTCTGGTGTTTGGATAGATAGAGAAGTGAGAAATGTCACTTCCCCATTTCCTTACTTCTGCCAACTTCCTTGAAACCAAACAGCCCTAGCTACCCTTAAGTGTATTTTTACCTTCCCAGCAAAACATATTTTCAAAGAGAGTTTAAGAAGTGTAGAGGGATGCACTGGTCACACCAGGCTTTCATTTTTCCTCATGTCAACACTATAATGTCTCAATCAACCCAACTGCCATAAAATGGGAACTTGATTACAACAGTGTAAACAAAGCAGGCTTTGCGAACATACCGGAAAAACCTGGCCCTTGCAACAACAATTACATGACAAATAACTTATGGTGCAATTATATGTAATGATATTGGGGTGAATATCTGAAAAGAACTAGTTTGTGAGGCATACAGGTGGCACAATAATTTAACAGTAAAGAGTAGATTAAAGAGAAATAACTCAGATATACAAACAATGGTTTAGGATGCAATCCTACAAGATCCATATTAAATTTGTAGGATCAAAAATGGGACCAACCAAGAGATATACTACAATAAGAATGCATACCTATAATTTACAGGACTTGCATAATCCAAACTCAATTTTGTTTAGCCAATATGCCAATGTTTTTTTAAAGTCCAGCAGAAATTGATCAGACTCTCTACCTCATACTTTTATTCGAATATTAATGATGTGGGTCGGAGGGGGATTTAGGATTTGTGGTAGGGATTTTGTGAATTTGGAGAAAAACAAGAGAAGAAACAAGGTAAGATATGATCGCGGATCGCAACCCGGATCTTGGCTTCTCCGCCTATGATTCAATTCATGGGGAGCAAAATCAATACCCAAAGCAAATAACTTCATTTTTTTAATCAAAATCATTCAAAATTTTCAAAAATCACTACGTAGTTATATATAGCCTATAACACGTGTATTATACGTGCAATTATTGATAACATCAAATCTTACCAAATCTAACCAAAATTAACCGAATCTAAAGTCAAATAACTCTTAAATCTCAACTAAATCTATTCAAATCTAATTTAAATAAAAATCTCAAATCTACTAAATCTAAACCGTTTATTTCCCCCGTCTCCTAAATCAAAACTGTTTGTTTTCTCCATTTGTTAGATTTGAGATTTTTATTTAAATTAGATTTGGATAGATTTGGTTGAGATTTAGGCGTTATTTGAATTTAGACGATGTGAGATTTGGTTAGATATGGTGAGATTTGATGTTATTAATAATTGCATGTACAGTGCACGTGTTATAGGCTATATATAGCCATGTAGTGATCTTTGAAAATTATTGAATAATTTTGATTAAAAAATGAAGCTATTTGCTTTTGGTATTGATTTTAATCCCATGAATTGAATTATAGACGGTGAAGCCAAGATCCGGATTGCGATTCGCGATCATATCTTTCCTTTTTTTTCTTTGTTTTTCTCCAATTCCACAAAATCCCCAACACAAATCCTAAATCCCCCTCCATCCCACATCAATTAATTTCTAAAATCAAACATGTCTAAACATGATTAAATGGTGACAATTAAGTTGGCTTGGTAAGAGAAGGTTGGCTTAATTCTAATTTATGACCTAGATCATATAATGCATATTGAGTGATCTTCAGGGATCTATTTCTGGATTCAATACAAAATGGGTCTAATTCCAGTATCCATAGTTCCATACCCTATCCAATAATCTACATGATATAATTTAAGATATATACCAAAAATTGCGTCTAATCAGCTAATTACAGCCCATTGCAACCCCTAGTTGTGGCCTAATTTACATGATTCTGCAAGCGCAACATCAAAACCAGGAATATCCAAGCAAAACATGCACAATCAAATACCGTGACCACATAATCATGCATGTGAACTGAAAGCAGACAAAAATTAACCTAGGCGGTGGAAGTTAAGAGCATCCCATTTAGCTCTATCAAAATGCCTTTCAGATAATTATATTTCATAAAGGACTCCAAATCAGAGTAGGTCCTTGCACATTGTAGAAGTATCTCACATTAAAGGTTTGTAAATCTATAGTAAAATTATGTTGTTTGCCTAGGCAAAAGTACAAAATAAGAAGTTTGTTAAGGTTTAACAAATTCAAGAACCAAACTTGCATATATCCATCACTTGCACACAAGAACGCATGAAGGTGTGTGCACTAGGGGTGTGCGTCGGGTCGGGTTTTACCCAAACCCGATCCGACCCATAAAACAAAATTGGGTAGAAATTGGCTCAAGAACCTGCACGAACCCGATCGGGCGGGTTCAAAAGCTTTAGGAAAACCATTCGGTTCAGGTTCGATTTTCAATAAAAACCTGCCAGACCCGTACCGCTTAGAACCCGCTATAATCACAAGTTATGGATTTCAGCTGTTCATTAATAGCGATGAACAGTGCTCTAAATGGCGGCCATAGCGGCTATATCAGCTGGGAAAATTAATTGGAGATGGGGATATAACGGGAATATTTTCAAAAATCAGATATAAAAATCGGACTGTAAATATACATATCTTCTTGTTCTAAGTCATATCTCAATAAGGTAATACATACATAAATCATATAAAGCTACATAAAACATTATATTTACATGTTTAAGATATACTTACCTCGACAACTTGCATTAAGCCTATAAATCCATAATCACTATCCAAGTGTAGAATCTTCACAGATGCCACATTGCCACATCGCTCGAATCACCCAAATGTCTAACCTAGAAATTGAGCGTAAAACGCAAAATCGCTGAAATTGCGCCCGATATATCGGGTCCAAGCCGATTTATCGGCGATTTTGGGTGAAAATGTTACATCGGTTTGGATATGCCAAATCATTGCGGCTAGGTGTCGTAAACGGAATATTCGCACTATATTCAGAATATATCGGGATATTTAGAACATTGGTGATGAATGATCAAAATTATTAGATACATATACATGGAGATTGAGGCTCTCAAACCCTAATCTCTCTCTCGCTCTGTACTACTCTCTCTCCAGTCTGCACTTTCTGTGTGCGCGCAACACTGCTCGATCTCATTCTCTCTACTGAAGTGCCAAATCCATGTATTCCTAGTTCCACTTCCTCTTCACTATTAAATCCCTCACAACTCCTCTTCTCAATATCAAATATGAGGTGAAATTAAACAAACTTTTGTTAACCTAGTTAGATTTATAATTGTTCTCTTCTCAACTTCATCTAAGAGTAGATTTCTCTAATCAAACCTCAAATTCTTCAAGCTATCATCAAATTTGAGGCAAAAAATCTTCATATTTCTCTCATCCAAACTCGAAACCTGTTGAAACCGAACCGACCCGTCCAAACCTGTAAACCCACCGGAATATACCCGAGCCCGATTTTGGGTAAATAGGAACCCAAACCTATTAGGTTAGGGTGGGTTTTGGGATGAAGGTTTCAGATTCGGGTTGGGTTAAAATTTACCAAGAAACCCGCCCGGCCCGGCCCGATTACACCCATATCATGCACACAGAGACACGCAGTCACAAGAACTATTAGGAAATATGACTTGTATGGGAAGTAGAATAGGAATGGGTTGCATTAAGAGTAGAATAAGAATAGGAGTAGAATTAAATTTTCTTGTATTTATATAATATAATTTGAGAGGGGAGAGATCTCTAACTAATTCTCCAATTTTCATAATCAAAATCTTATCATGGTATCAGAACCTTACAGTTCTTGATCCTTTGCAACGTTCGTCGTCGTCATCTCCATTTGCTATCAAAAGATCATCATCGACATCTTTTCCCTCTTTTATCTTTTCTTTTCTTTTTCTTATTATTTTTCAAATCTAATCTGAATTCAGATATGTAAAAAAAAAAAAAACTTTACTGCTCACGTGAACAATACTCAGGTGATATTGTTCAATGTGAACAGTAAAAAAAGAATGAGAGAAGTTTGGTTAGTTAGGTTATTCTCTTCTCAGAATATGTATTCTTTTTGAATACTTAGGTTTGGTGATTTTAAATGAGTTGTTTAAGATGCCGAGTGAGGATCATTTGTTGAGGTTATTTGTTGGGTGTTTAGATCCCGAGAGAGGATCGTTTGCTTGGGTACTTTGGTGTGTTCAGATACCAAGGGGGATCATTTGCTTAGATATTTTGGTGTGTTTAGATCCTGAGGGAAGATAAGTTTCAGAAAAGAGTTTAGGAGTATCACAAAAGAAAAGTATACACGCAAGCAGTTTCAGATGTTTCAACAGTCTCAGATGTTTCAGCAGACCACTCAGATGTCATCTTCTGAACTTGCTCAATAATTTCAACAGTTTCATATGTTTCAACGGTTTCAGCTTGCCCAAATGTTATTTTCTTTCTCCATAACTACTCTGACACAGACATGTAACTCCACGACTTGTCTTACATCTTCTCCTACTTGGATTATAGATTCAGGGACTTCTGATCACATGCTAGAAATAAAGGTATTTGGTCCTCTCTTGATTTTACGTGTTCTTTTCCCTCTGTTACATTAGCCGATAGTTTTACTTCTGTCCAAGACATAGGAATTGCTAATGTTATACCTTCTCTAACTCTATTATATGTACTTTATGTTTCAAATTTTTCTTTCAGTTTACTATCAGTTAGTAAGATTACTAGAGTGTTAAAATATTCAGTAAAATTATATCCTACATTTGTAAATTTCAGGAACTTGGAACGAAGATGATTGTTGCCGAGCGTGAGAAAGATAGGTTGTATTATATAAACTTGATCTCCAAACCAATGGTGTGATCCAGTTATATTTCACTTTTTGATCATCATTATCAGTTAGGTCATCCCTCTTTATCAATTTTAAAAGTTTTGATTCCTGAGTCTAGTCAAGCTGAGTCTTTAGAATGCGAGTCTTGTCAACTAGGAAAGCATCATCGAATGTCTTACCCTAGTAGAGTCAATAAATGGGCTAATCACCTATTTGATTTGGTTTATTTAGATGTACGGGGTCCATGTTCAATAAAATTCACACTTGATTTTCAGTATCTTATTACTTTTGTCGATGATTACTCATGTGTTACTTTGCTTTATCACATGAAATCTCGTTCTAAGATCTTTTCTATATTCCAAAATTTTTGTTCTGAGATTAAAATCTAATTTAACATTTCTGTGAAAATCTTAAAATATAATAATGCTAAAAAGTATTTTAGTTCATCTTTCATAAATTTTATGACTGAGCATGGCATTATTCATCAATTCTCATGTGCATTCACTTCTCAACAAAATGGTGTCGTTGAATGTAAAAACATCATTTGCTTAAAATTGCTCGCTCATTGCTTATTCATAGGGAAGTTCCTAAATATTTTTTAAGTGATACAGTTCTTACAGCGTGTTAATCAGATTTCTTCTGTTTTATAAAATCAAATCTCGTATTCGATTTTATATCCTCAAATGATTTATTTTCTGTCACCAAAAATTTTGAGTGCATGTGTTTTGTTCAGAATAATGATCCTCATAAAACTAAATTGAATTCTCGTGCTCTCAAATATATTTTTCTTGGTATTCTCAGACAGAAAAAGTATCGGCTTTATTGTTTTTCACTGGACCATTTTCTTGTTTTAGCCGATGTCATATTTTTTTAGTGTAAATCAGGGTTTGATAGTGAGTCTTCTGTATAATCCGAGGACGACAATATGTTTCTTGTTCAAGATCTACCGATCATGCATACTCCATTATCAGTTGATATAGAATTGGGTACATTGCCACATGTACATGGAGAACCAAAACCCCCTCACCGGATTGGAGAATCAAGCAGAGTCTTCATAAGATGTACTACTGCACGTGTGCCAACATTTTCTGCAATTCCAATTTTCAAAATACAAACTTGTGAGAATGCATCCACATTACCCTCTAGTGATACTATTGTTGATTCTGACAGTGTTTCTGATGGTGATCTTCCTATTGTCTTTAGTAAGAGTAAACGCACTTGCAAATCTCACCCTATCTCTCGCTTAGTATCTTATTCGTACTTGTCTCCTTCCTTTCACATGGTTCATAGTCGCGGTCTCGGCCGCCGACTCGGAGGGCACTGAGACGGATCGGTCTCGGCGACTCGGATCGGTATCGGGCGATACGCGCAAACGCTACATAGAAAGCTAAAAAAATTGTGAAAAAATCACGACAAATCTTAAAAAATGTAGACGTCCACATTCATGTATCACATGTTCAAAATATATCACCTAGCACACTAAACATAAAGCGAAAGTATAAATACACGCGTCGTCGGTAGAAGCATATCAAAATACATGCACAATATAGTAAATTACACAAACTACATTCATAAATACATGCTAATGTAGTTATTTCCACATTAAATTGCGATGAGGCACAAAATTATCATCATAATGTCGAGTCGACCGAGTCAACTCCGATTCTCGGCCTAGTCTGTCTCCTCTGAGTTGAGTCGACCGACTCGTGACTCGGACTCGTCTCGGAGCGGGCCGAGACGGATACGACTCGGCCGACTCGTCTCCGACTCGGCCGAGTCTTTGAACCATGTCCTTTCATGTCTTTGTTTCTTCTTTAGACTGATATTCTTTTTCCAAGTTTGTACCTATCTATCCCAAGTTAGAAGGATACCATAAAGGAAGAAATATTATCTCTAGAAGAGAATGGAACCTGGGATTTTGTTGTTCCACCAGGTAAGAAGGCAGTTGGATATCAGTGGGTATACACTGTGAGCTAAATCTTGATGAGTCCTTGGCTCGATTGAAGGCTTGTCTGGTTGCCAAAAGTTATTCTCAGGTGTATGACCTGGATTATCAGGACACTTTCTCGCTAGTTGCAAAGCTAACATTTGTGTGAATTCTTATCTCTTTGGTTGCCACTTGTCATTAGCCCCTCCAATTAGATGTCAGGAATGCTTTTCTTAATGATGTTCTTGATGAGGAGCAACCATCTAATTTTGTTGCTCGAGAGAGTCGAGGAAGGTATGCAGATTGAAGAAGTTTTTGTATGAATTGAAGCAGTCACCAAGAGCTTGGTTTGGACGATTTGCCTCTGTTATTAGGTTTTGGTCTTTCTCGTTCTCAGAAAAATCACTGTGTTTTGGTGATAGCATCAAGAGAGGAGATTACTCCCTTCTATTGTATGTGAATGACATTATCACTGGTAATGATGCGCAGGGGATTGCAGATCTGAAATGCCACTTGCAGAAACATTTTCAGACAAGATTTTGGATCTTTGTGTTACTTCTTAGGCAGTGAAGTAGTTAGGTCCATGTGGGAAATTACACTTTCACAGAGAAACTACATGCTTGATATGCTCTCTGAGGCATGTATGTTGAGGTGCAGAGGTGTTGATGTACCTATGAAAGCTAATGTCAAGCTGCTACCAGATCGAGGGAGTCTCAGATGACTCTGGCAAGTATCGTCGGTTAGTAGGTAAGCTGAACTACCTAACGATGACTAGACTTGATATGACATTTATTGTATGTTATAAGTCAATTTCTTTCAGCTCCAAGGACTCATTGAGATGCAGTAGTACAGATTCTCATGTACTTAAAGAAGACTCATGGAAAATGACATATATTCGTATTATGGACACACCAGAGTTGTTGATTTCTCACATGTTGATTGAGCAGTGTCACCCATTGACAGGTGTTCTACCACAAGTTTTTGTGTTTTTTCTTAGATTGTGTCATGAAAAAGTAAGAAGCATAGTATGGTGTCACGATCTAATATGGAGTTAGAGTATCGTGCGACGACGAATGTAACTTGTGAATGGATTTGGGTTACAGACTTATTGACTGAGCTTGATTTTACTCCAGAATGTCCTATGAGGTTATACTATACTAATTAGAATGTTGTTTGCATAGCTGAAAATTCAATTTTCACAAGCGCATAAAATACATTAAAGTGGATTGTCATTTGGTATGCCAAAAAATAGAAGAGAAGATTGTTTATGCTCGACATATTTCATCCGGTGATCAATTGAAAAATCTACTCACAAAGTCTCCTAGAAAGACACGAATTGATTTTATTTGTGACAAGCTAGGCATGTTTGATGTATATGCTCCAGCTTGAGGGAGTGTCAAGAAATATGAGTTGTACGAGAATTAGAATAGAAATATAAGTTGTAATAAGAGTAAACTTAGACTTTTTATACTTATATAATATAATTGAGAGGAGATATATCTATAACTAATTCTCTAATTTGCATCATCGAAATCCTCTCAAAAACAAAGCTATAAAAATATTTAATTAACTTCATATTAAAGTTATTCATGCTAACTACAATATGGCTTAACTATTTTGATTGGATGTGAAATGGGCCAGACTTCGGCTTTCCATTTTGCAATAAGAAATGTCGAAATTTGACTTATGTTCCCAATAAAGAGAATTTTAAATTTTGAAAGTAATAAATGTATTGACAATTAAAGAAATATTGGTATTAAAAAGTTTGTAAATCTCTGATGAGATGGATGAGTTGTGTTATGATAAATCAAGTGATAAGAATGATGAGCGTATTTGTAAGAAGCTTGAGGTTGTTTGAATTGAGGATGAGATTTGGGACGATCGCTCTAGAAGATGCACAGAGGTCAATGAGTTCCCAGGTTACGGCTCACCAGGATCATAGTTACTCATGCAGCTAGGACTCTGGATAGACCAAAATGAACATGGATTAAGACAATATAGAAAGATGATTATTGCTACTTTAACTGGGTAGATGACCCTGGAAAGAGGATTAATGTACCAACCCCAAAAGTTAAGAAATGTTTTGTTATTATGGTGCTAGTAAATTTCTCCTTGCATTACAGGCTTTTGCTACACTGCCCTTTGACCTTTAATTTATTCCATTTTATTTGGGTTATAAAGTTTCCAAAATTTTCCTGAGACCATTTGGGGTAAAGGCTTTGTATTGTTTAAAAGGTTTTAAAATTGAAAGAAATATAGCTTTCATTTAAATGGAAAATATTATTTAGATTTTGGGCTGGACAGGTCCCAATTGTTTAATCAGATGTTTCTTCAATTCCAATAGAAGAAGATGACTGTCTTAGGCTCAGGATAGGCGGGTCTCTGCTCTGGATTTAGATCAGTTCAGACAGGGACAAACTTGTCACAGAATTGCAGAAAGATCCAGTAACTTTGCAAATAAGGTTTTCAAACCAAACTTAAACTGAAAGTCACTATCAATAGGCAAACAGGAATATGACTAACAGCACAACCAAAAAAACCTTGTCCCAATGAATCAGAAACTCAGATATTAGTAGGAACTAACGCTTACTACAATTGATAGAATAACTAAGAAAAACATGTCCTGTAAGAAACTAAGGGCATGTTTGTTTCGTCGCAAAACCCCGCAAATCGTAAGTCGTAAAACTTCTTTTCCATTTTCCGATTTTTGTTTCGCTGAAAAACAAGTTGCAAAATGCAACTCTCATTTTTCCACTTACAGTTGCTACATTAAATTTGTGGTCATATAAACTCACTTTTACACACATTTTCCCACTTATAATTGCTACAGTTAATTTTGTGGTCATGTAAATCCCACTTATAATACACTTGCAGTTTAAAGCAGTTACTTGATAATCAATATATAATTTAATATTAATAAATATTTAATATTTTTAATAGTATTCAATTTTTTTATTTAATTATTTAATTATTTTATAATTTTAATCTTTAGTTTTTTATTATTTTTAATATTTTTTAATATTTAATATTTTACTAATTTAATTTAATATTTTCATTTAATATTGTTATTTAATACTTTATTATTTTATTAATACTTATACCAATTTTTTATTATTTTATTTAGAGTTAATATTTTATCAATATAACAATATTATAATTTAATATAAAATTACTATATATTTAATTATTTATTTCTTAATATAAATAATTACTTTATTAATATTAAAATATACTTTATTATTATGTTAATATTGTATTATGTTAATATTGTAATAATAATTCATTATAATAATATTATAAAAATAATTTATTATTAATTTATAATTATATTTTACTTTGTTAATTTTATATTTTTATAATATTACAATAATATTATAATAAATTTATTATAATAATTTTCAAGCATTTTTTAATATTATAATATTATAACTATATTTTATTATTTTTCTTAAGATTTTTAATATTTATGTTTTATTAGTATTCTTAAAATTTTATTAATGTTCTTTAGATTTCCTTAAAATTTTATATTATTTAATTAGTTAATATTTTAGTAATATTTTACTAATTATACTAATATTTTATTAGTATTATTGTTATAAATAAAATATTAAGATTATTAATATTTTATCTCAAATTTATTAATACAATTTAATCTGCAATAGTAGATTTAATTTAATAGTATTTATAATATTTAAATCACTGCTGCAGTTAATTTTGTGGTCAACTTTTTCACTTACACTTTTACGCTACCAATCAAACACCGTAAAACACAATATATCCATTTATACTTTCACTTTACCAACCAAATACCGTAAAACACAATATACTTTCTCATTTACACTTTCACTTTATCAACCAAACACCGTAAAACACAATATATTTTTCCTGCTACAGTTCACATTTCCCATTCTCATTTTACGACTTGCGACGAAACAAACAGGCCCTAAATTTTGTTGCACTAATTTTATTAAATTTTTGTTATGAAATGGGAATTTTCATATAATAGAAATACAAAGATTCAATTGGATATTTGAAATAAAGATTTCCTATCACTTTCTCACTGTACATGTAAATCTGGCAAACTGGAGGTAAAGATATCCTAATTAGTGGGTTACATGTATACCTTGGTTGGGCATAGATGATGTTGCCTCTGTAAAGCGAAACGCAAAGGAAAGGCCTTCTGATCCATCCCTGTCAACATATAATTATAATGTTGATTCAAACAAGTTATTCTAAAAGAAATAACCAAGTAAATGGACAATATGCTAACAAGTATCATCAACCTATAAATATCTACTACTAAATGCAATGAATACGCTGATATACTTTCCCATAATATCTTAACATGCATGGTGTTGCTTTGAAGTCAATGAAAATCACTAGTTAAGGGACTCAGAAGGGTAGTAAAATCTACCACACTGAACATGCAGTTTAGCAACGCAAGCAAGAAGCAGCTCCCCATGTCTCGATGCAGAAAAAAGATGGCAAGGGATGTATCAAGAGGATGATGTGATTGTATATACATGTATTACGCCATATGTCTATAGTAAATTAGTAATACACCATAACTTGCCTCTTTTCCTTAACAGGAGCCTTATTCGAATGCCTAGCTGTCTGGACAGCAGCATCAGCAGTCGCAGCTTCGGGAGTTGCTCGTAAAATTTCACATATGAGCTGCTGGCATTCACTCTTTCTCCACATAAGATAAAGAAACAACAAATAAGTAAAAAAGCTTCATGAGATGACTTTGACATAAACTAACCATTAATCTTTAAGACGACTATAAACCAAAATCCTCGAGAGAGAGCTGAAATGAAGAGCTACCTGTATGACCGCCAACGAAAAGCCTATACTAAATCCTCCAGAAGCTTGTGAAGATTCAGTATCTGGGTTCCAGCTTATGTCCCCATTTGCCGGCTTAGGTGTGTTTATGTCACCTTGTTGGGGTGATTTTGATTCCAGAAGCTCGCCAACAACAATATGGTTTTCTGTTGGTAGACAGTGCACGATTAAGCAAGCAAAGGGCTAGTGATTATAATTTAATTGTGCAAGACATATGCTAATATCCGGGCACCTTACCAAGTATATGAATGACAAAATCTAATGCTGAATTAAGAAGTTCACTAGCTGCTGCCTGTGCTGTTCCCATCGGCGTCAATGCTGGAGGGACCGGGCTAACAGCCAAGTGCGTTCCCAGTAAAGATGTACCATTTTTACCTTTTTGTCTAAGAATCTGGAAATTTTGTAGCAGTCCTTTTGCATCAAGTAAATCAGAAGTAGATGACTTTGTCACCTGATCTATGCATGACCTTGATGAACCACGTGCTGCATGTGTCTTTATCTTAGAAATGATAATGTCGTGGATAGTAGGCCGCACTCGTTGGCTGTTTAACAAAGAGAATTGAAATAATCATCAAGACAATTAAGCAGATTTCAAGGGAGAAGGGATCCATAGGAAACCCCACAGTACGAAAAAGGCTTATAGATAATGATGTTGATGCTGATGATGACTACTACTACTAGAAAATATTGGTTAAATAGTGTTCAGAGTCTAAAAAAATTTTAAAATAGTAAAATAGTAAAACTTATTTTGTGCAAGACTGAAATAAAAATTGACGCAACAAAACTTCAGTCATTGATTCCATCATTAAGCCAAAAGGCAGAATTTCCAAAAGGGTTACTAGAATTAATAATTGATGCTCATATTAACATCTCAAAGTAAATTTGTCAATTCTAGGGATTAAAAACAAAAACTTAATACAGTTGGTCATCTGACATTATAACTAAAGGGGACATTGTGCGTATGAAACTCGAAAAGAGTAAAGAAAGTACATCCAAACACCTGGAATTCGCTAAGTTAAGCTCCAATGTGGCATCTGTTTAAAGGAATTCTCACACAAGATTGATTCTCAAAGCATCTTGACGCGGACATCCAGCTACAGCCTTAGCGTGTATATCATCGTTGAAGAAGACGCGTCGCCTCGATATGTTCAAGTAGTTTGAGTAGTCATGTATTTTTGTTTTATTTTGATTTTGATTTTCTTTTGTAGTTGTTTGAAGTTTAGTACCACATCGGATGTAATCTGAAAATTGGGTTTTGTAAAACCTATTTAAAAGCTCCTCTACTATGAAAACATTGAATGCAAGTTTTTTAATTAAAAATATTGCGAGTGATTAATTATCTCTCAAGCCTTTTAGGAGTGAAACTCTAATTATCCCTTAATCCTATCTGAATCCCTAACCCTAATCATTTCCCCTCTTTCTCTCTCCTCTCCTCCTTACCCACATGCGCCGCCTCCAGGCCGCATCTCTTCCCCGCCTCTCTCCTCTTCTCTTGCTCTCCCCCCTCCTGTCAGCCCTTCCCACTTCCTCCTCTTCCCTCTTCTATCCACAACGCAACCCACCTTCTTCCTACCGCAGCCACCATCTCCCTTTTTGTTTTTTTGCTGCTAAGGCCCACGCCACCCCTGGAACCTATCACCAACTACCTCTCCTCCCCCTCCATCTTGTTCTCCGTTGCTGCTCCGCCGTCACACCCGCCGGCTTCCCCAACTCCCACCTGCGCCGCCACCTCCTCTGTTGTACTCTATCACCCGCTGCCTTCCCCTCCTCTCCTTCACCATGAACTCATCGTTCCTTTTCTCTCCCATCGACTTCCCTGGCAGCCACCACAACACCAGTGACCTCGACAAGACCTATCCCTTCCCCCCAACTTCGCCGACCACCGTCAACCACCCCTGCAGTGTCGCCAAAGGTCGTCGAACATTCAACAAGTTGATTCGGGTCAAGATTCTTGTGCTTAACCCGTTTCGGTTTTGATTCGGGTCCGACTCTGCAGACCCACCACGATCCGATCTGATCCGCTTCAAGTTGACAGATCCGACCCTCTTTAATAAAGCTCTGAACCGCAAGCAACAGGAAATCCAACCCGACATTTACACAACCCGGATTTGCCCGCTACAGTGCAGACATGTTAGCAGATAGCAGATCCGCTAACATTCGAGTTTTGTTTTCGGGCGTTTCCCAGCCATCCGGAACCCAATTCGAGTGATTTTTGAGGCGTTGAAACCGTGAAGGTCAAAGCTACGCATCTACAAACATCACAAGGACATTAAGGACATTGAGGTTAAACGTGACCCTCAGTAGGTATATTTTGTGGACACGATCTTTATTGTGAGTCTTGATAACAGTTCTCTAGTATTTTATCAGTTTATCTCCTGCCACAAATAATTCTGAGGTTATGAGAAAATGTTACAATCGTAAACTGTTAGTCGTTAATATTACATGTATAAATGTGCCATCGTAACTTAGTACTTGCATTAATTTATTTGAGATTAGAACGGTACAACCTGCGCCTGCACTCTTTGTTAAATCTATCTGTTCGACATTACAAGTTTTAACTATTTTCCTAATCACGATAGTAGTTTCGGTGAAACGTTGCAAATTTCATAACATCATTGATTCCTGTCTTGCACGCATACACGTTTCACATCACATCTCCTTCACTACCTGATGGGACCTATGCTTTAGGGAACATATCGTCTCAAATCCCACATAAATATGTAAACAAATGGCAGGATGTGACTTTCTTCACAAAGGGCATGCATCAGTCTCTGAGGGACAGGAGAATGAAAAAGAATCTTACCATGATTTTCTGATTTACAACTCAGTTTTTGAATCTAACTGTGACTCCATTTCTTCAAAGTATCGAAGTCTGATTTTAGTGATTTAAAAATCAATTTGTATGTTTTTTAGCGTTTCGGACTCATTGATGGGCTTTGTTTAATTTGATTCTACTTGGATTTAATAGTTCTTCTAGTGAGTTTGAAGATTTCTTAAAACATTTTCTTCTACTGAGTTTAAGGATCTATCAAAACTTCTTCTTTTACTAAGTTTAAGGATCTCTTAGGACCTCCTATTCTACTAGGGAAATTTAAAATCTACCCTAACGTCATTATTTGTTTTTCAGATTTTTTGTTAAACAAACTATATACAACTAGGGTTGGTAATTGCCCTGGGCCCAAGGCATGATGGGTTGGCATGAAAATGTTTGGAACATGGATGATCAAAATATGACTCAGTCATGCTTGGACTGTCAAATTGAGGGCCTGGTTATTTTCAGGACATGGCCGGGCTCGCCTCTAATCGGCACGACCCAATTGAGGCACAAATGGAGCTCCATTGGCTGGGATGATGGGCCGACATGATAACATGTATTCATCTCATTCCTTTATCTAAATTAAATTAGATCGTTCTCAGAGTGGATAGGGTGTAGAATGGATTACATTGAAGTCATAAGAAATTTGTCTGATTTGTAACTTTGCTTGCAGTTACTTGGGTAAAGCTTTTTAAATAGCTAAAGTTTACGTATTCTTACTGATATCTTTAAGTTGCTAGATTCTTATCCTATTCGTCTTCATGTATGAATTTTTATGAAAAAATTGACTTTTTTAGAAACTAATTAGGCACAAAATGTGTGAAGTAGGCACAATTAGATACAAAGTAGGATGCCCAAATCCTGCACAAATGGACCAACACGATTCAAGCACGAATGGAGGCATGAATGAGTCAGCCCAGTACAACACAGTGGACTGGCTCAGTACTCAGTGGAATGGTACATGTACATAGAGGTCTGAGCCCATACAGTACTCTGGGTTGTACCTAGACATGGGTGTTTTTACATGGGCCTTGCCTAAGCTTGACTAGGTAGTAGGCACAACACTGCATGACCCATTACCAATCATATATACATCGCGAGTTTGAGAGGGGGGTTTAGAGTCCTAGTTATGAGTCATAGTTCCAGTAGGACTTGGTCTTGTATGGGTCTATATAAAGAGAATTACTCATGACTACGTAATTATATTATTTTTCAATTCTTCTCGATATCAATAAAGATGTAGTCTTTCATATTTAACATTTCCAAAAGAAAAGAATAACCATATAGAAATACTGATTCATCTACACTATGGAATAGTCTGGAAAAGAGATGAGGACAGATAAATAGATTGTTATTAACGTAAAATGGCAGTTAAACATCAGATCATACGATATCATGGCACCAGCAGCAGCAACTTTGCCAAGCATGCAAAGGCATTCAACCAATGTCTGTAAATACTTTATGTTGAGGGACGCATCACTTTTCTTCATTGATTCCTACAACGAAAAGGGCAGTGAAAACTTTAGTTCTTGTTAATACAAAAATTTGACTATAATATGTTGCAACGTTCTGCACCAGTATCTGTTAGACTTACAATAAACTCATCTGGTGTAGCATGGGAAAGCCACACCGGAATTTGACGAGAAGTGCTTCTAATATCCTTTACATGTCCATCGCCAGCCTGGGTCCTTACTGAGTGATTTACACTATCTGTGGCACCCCCGTCAATTTCCAGACTACTCTCGTCATCATGACCATCAAATGAAGAACTGTAAAGGTCATTGTAAGCAATTTAATTCAAAGTAACAGGTAAGAAGCATATATATTACTTAACTGCCATTATTAACATTAAACAACTAAACATGCAGAAATGTATGTGATATTTGGTTGCTTTAGAAGTCCATAGTTGGCATGCCCGGAAATCAGACATCACATATTAAACAAACATGATAACAAATTCATTAAAAACTATACATAGTGAAAATTGCTGGCATATGGCTTTCATTTACAAAGTCGAATAGCACTCAATAGAATGAAAACCTCTCGAACAAGGTGATGAGTCTAATATTTATTATTATTTGAGACCCTAATTAGTTGATTTATGTATAGGTATCTTAAGGATATTACCCAACTTGATTTACAAATTCAGCCAACAACTCAACAACCTCAACCGCAACAATCAGTAAATCTCAGATTTCAACCGCAAAATAACCACCAAGGATTTGGCCGATCTCAAATAACAGAACAAGGAAAGGTTAAGGAGAGATTTTACTAAATAAATCCGTAAGATTTGAAGAGATAAAGAGATGATATCAAATCTCAACTAAATTTCAATGAACTTCAACCAATTCCTAAACATCAGCAGCAATAAAAGGAGCCATTGAGGTAGAGAAAAAAGGGATCTCAACAACACAGAAATCAGGGAGGCCTTGACTACTGCTCGCAGCAAGGTCCAGCAAGGAGTGCTCAAGGTTCAGATCAGAGAAGAGGAAGAGCTCAGTTCAGAAAACATAAGAGGAGGAAAACTAAGTTTTATATCTCTTTAACTCTCTCTTTATTTTTTAGCTATACTTTTGTATTAAACTCAAGATATTAGTTTGCAATGAAAAGAATTATTATGAATTTTACAAAATTTATGAAAGTTATGAGCAACTAAACTTTCATTCTTGGGTTATGATGATATCTGCGTAACATGACTGTGTTTAAATAGTACTTTTTGATAATTGAAGTTGTGTTTTAAATGATTTAATTTATTGATGCTGAGATAGACTATATCTCTAGTGATTACTAGTTAAATGGAGATAATTTATGTCTACGACTAGATCCGAGATAGGTTATGACCCTACAGATTAGTAGTAATTAGAAGATAGTTTATTTCTACAAGATATTCTTTAGACATTAATTTTCTATTTTTCATTATCACCGAAATATTCTATAACTGTTGATGTGATATTACAGATATGCCTAGGTGAGTGAATTAAATCCAAGAATCCAAGCCATGAAACGTAGATTGACTCTAAACCCGAGAATCTTGAAAATCGTAATCTCCTCGAATGTTGAATAATTACGTAGATTGATTTACAATCAACTTAGTTATTTTAATTAAATATATAAAAAATATTCATTCATCCTGTCTTTAATCAAGTTTACCAACAAAATCTCTCTGTGAATTCGACTTGGACTCACTACTCTATTCGCTTGCAGTAGTTGATTTTGATTTTTAATTTGTATCGATTTTATGAATTTAACGACGATTGTTTTCGACCGATCAAATTTTGACGCCATTGCCGGGATATTTTTGCTTTTTTTATTAAAGATAGAAACCATTTTTTATTTTCCTTTCTCAGATACGATAGGAACTGTAGGAGCAAAAGTAAGGATCCACTTGGTGGCTTCACTTGGAGTTCCTGACTTCCATAAATCCGGTTAGATCCTTCCTCTCTTTTGTTATTTGTTTCTTTTCTTTCATTAATTAAAAAAATATCATCACAACTTGCACCTAATTAAAAATGGCATTTCAAGAGTAGACACTAATCTTCCTTAGGGCATGCATCATTTGTTTGTATTTAGGAAATTTTTTTACTATCTTCTGCAAGGATGCTATTACTGCCAAAAAAAATTGCACAATTTTATGCATTTAGTTAAGTACAAACAGTTACTTGTTGCATTTGATTTGTTGCACAATTAACACATCTTAAGGACATAACCCATAAACAACATAAGGTGGGGATTTCATCACCCTTCCTTAGCCAAAAATTACCTGCCTCATTTGCATTGACCTAAATCTTTTAAATAAAATTCACTAGACGTTGGCTCCTAAAGACTTTTGAGCTCAATTAGGTGGATCCGTTGTAGGATAATTCCAATACGCACTTTAAAGCTCGCGAGAGAGGACTTCCTTGTTTAGAAAAGGTGACTTGGTCATTGTGGCGGTGTCTGCCCTAGAGGAAGGGCCGGGGAGCTTCTTTATCTAGAAATAGTGGCTGAAAATAGTAATACCTGACCTAGAGGAAGAACCAAATCGCTTATTTGACGGGCTTAATCGGTAAGCCTGCAATCAGTCCAAACCAGTTAGAAGTTGTCTAGTTGTGTCTAGGATTAACCTTAGTTCTTAAAAAATGATTATTGATTGCTATTTTTTTGAAATAAAAGTTCATTGTTTGTGGTTGTGGCCTGAAAAGTTCTGATTTTAAAAAGCAGAGTTGCATGATGTGCCGGATTTCTTTAATCAATTTGATACTTTGAATAGGAAAATTGACCAGTTTCTATCCCTTGAGCAACCACATGTACCTTGCATTCAAGAACCATGCCCATATGCGACTGTCCAAGTCATTCTATCTTAGAGTGCTCACATGCATATCAATACCCTGAATTTGTTCAAAATCATGTAAACACAACACAATCTTATGCTCAAACAAATAATGTATCATGTCGCTAACACTTATAATCATGAGTGGTGGAATCACTCAAATTTTTCATGGCGTGCACTGAACCAGAGTGTTCCATCCACCCCACATTTTAGCGAATATGAGTATGTCTATGAACATGTTTATGAGCCTGTTTATGAACATGATTTCCGCACCCACCCCAGGATTTCTAACCACCTGACATGCTTTACCAATTTTCACCACATGAACATCTAAATTTGAAGATAAAGTCTTGTCCATGCTTCAAAATATTCAACCTCCATGACAAGCATTCAAACCACCATAAATCAATCTGAGCAATCACATGTTGAGCTAGAATCCCAAATGGAACTAACTGATGCACTCATTGCAAAGATTCAATATAGATATGAACAACACAATATTTTTACTAAACATGGGGGAACTAAGAGTCAATTTGAAATCTGAGTTGAGAATGATGAAATAGAAGAAAATGATCAGGGTCGGTAGACAATTCAGATGATGACATACCTTTACAGTTTACCTTTAGGCAATAGAACCAAGAGGAATATGTTTCAGGTTCAAAGACTCGACCGAATCGGAGTTGACTCGGCCGAGTCATCTCCAAAACAGCCACTGCCGATTTGATAATGAGACACGAGTCGTTAGATGTGACAAAAATTGTACGACTCGGCCATGACTCGGGTATGACTTGACCGAATCACGAGACAACTAGGTGAGACTCAGCTGATTCGGCCGAGTCATACCCGAGTCATGCCTGAGTCAAGCTAAAGGGAAAAAAGAGATCTAGGGCTTACCTCCTCGCCCGTCTGCTGACGTCGCCAGTCCTTCCAGCGCCACCGCCCGCCTCTCCCTCTCCCTCCCTCCGATCTCCCTGTCTCCCTCAACAGAGGGAGGGAGAGAGACTCTCCCTCCCTCCGATCTCTCTCCCTCTAATCTCTCTCCCCCTCTCCCCCTGATCTCTCTCTGTCCCGCTTTCTCTCTCCCCTTTTACTCTCTCCCACCTCTGATTTCTATCTTTGTTTCTCTCCCCCCTCCCTCATCCGATCTCTCTTATATTCAACCCTCAAATCTCTCTTATATTTACCCCTCAAATCTTTAATATTTAATTATTTACCCCTCAAATCTTTTTTTTATATTTACTCCCAAATCACCATATTTCTTATATTCACCCCCAAATCATCATATTTCCCCAATTACCCTCAAAACAAACTCATTTTCATTTTGGACATATGATACATGAAAATTGATGTCTCCATTTTTTTTAAATTTGTTATAATTTTTTCAGAATTTTTTGAGCTTTCTATATAGTGTTTTGCGTGTATCGCACGAGACTGATCCGAGACGCCGCGACCAATCTGTCTCAGTGCCCGTCGAGTCAGCGGATGAGACCGCGACTTTGAACCATGATTTGTTTCTCCCTCTGAATCTTTTATAGGATGGTCATTTGAAACTACCATTGAGGTATCTTGTATATCGTGTGCTTTCTTAGCCCAATATTTAGATCAGCCCTCTTTTTTCAACGGAGACCTATATAGTACGGACACTTCTATCATGGAGTCGTGTCATTCCCAAATGTGCCCGACACGCGTGTCGGACACACGTATCGTGTGTATTTTTAAGAATTTGTCACGTATCCACGTGTCATGTCCATTTCAACAATGTCGTGTCCGCGCAACATAGACGGAGACAAGATTAGGATGATCCACTTTTAGGAACATCTATGAAGAAAAATTGTAACATTCCACTCCTAGATGTTCTAAAACAAACACCTGCCTATGTCACGTTGTTCAAATACCTTTGCACTCCACGTCATAAAGCTTGAACACACATTTTTGTCTTCTTGGATGCACCATTATTCGACTTCATGGACCACAAATTGAAACGATTTAATATTCTAATCCAACATAGGAAGGTGATTCCTGGAGGTTGAGTATGTATACTACGTCTGTCTGAACACATTAAATTTAGCCTTTGTTGGGAGGCAACCCAATTTTATTAAATCTTTTGAAGTTTTGGGCTAACATGTGTGTCGTTGTGAGTCCACAAGTATGTTCATCTCAGATTTGGGGGAATATCTCAACACATCTTCACTTGTTATGCATGTATGGTATACTCGATCCACTCTACTTGCCTTTATTTTTATTAAAACATTGAGCATAATGTTTGATTTAGGTTTGGGTGTGAGTAGAATTTTAAATTGTTGAAATATATCAGAATTTGCCAATTTGTAGATTAACATCATATTTTGACTATTGTCTTGAGTAAATCGAGTATAAACTAGAAAAGCATGAGATGAATACTTATGAATTGAAGGAATAAGATATAACCTGACAAAGCATGAAATTTAAATAAGAGTCTATTTTTCTGATTAATGGATACTTGGATCCAAATTTTTTCATTGCTTCACTATTTATAGTTAGGAAAGATTATTTTAATTCTTCTTCACAATATGCGAGTTTAGAATATTTGTGTGATTAATTGTATTTGATAAGGAGGCTATAAGATGAAAAGCAAAGTTCTAATCAATCAATATTTTGAGCTCAAGACCATAAGGGAGCAAATATGTGTGGATATTCTCTTATTTTCAGCCCCCGCCAAGCAAGTGTCATCCTGAGATTAAAAGTCCGCACGGTTTCAAAAGAGGTGATAATCTTAACCTCTAATACTAGGAACATTGTTGGTTAAAAGTCCGGATGGTCGAAACGAGTTACCTGTTCAAAAAAATATGGTAATGTGAAAAAAAAGGGGCAATGCTTGAATTAAAGTGGCTTCCAAATCAATATGCAATTTAATTAAACAATGATCTTGAATAAGCTGTTGTAGGCGTGAGTTTGATTAAAATCTCTTGATTATGAATGATGTGCATGAACTAATTGAGTTAAAGTAACATAAGTTAGAAGATTTATTTTTATTTTAAATTTTCCAAAAATTGGAGAATA
This sequence comes from Agave tequilana, assembly GCA_038442645.1. Taxonomy (NCBI): domain Eukaryota; kingdom Viridiplantae; phylum Streptophyta; class Magnoliopsida; order Asparagales; family Asparagaceae; genus Agave; species Agave tequilana. The sequence goes on along the minus strand of JAVJIF010008009.1, from coordinate 16,546 downwards.
CCGGACTTCTGGAAATTCATATTATTACTCTTGAGTGATTATATTTTATACTAACATTTTTGTGGGGTAATATGATTCATAAAGATTTAATTTGCAAACTGAATAAATGACACAATCTATCACTACAAACCCTCATGAGACTATAACTCATCTTGCAGAGTAACCTGAAGGTTTAAAAGCTTTTGCATATACTCAATGTAAACGTGTTCCCTACAAAAGTGACAGTTTTATTTTAAAAAAATATAAAGAGAGTTTTCAAAAGTTTACTTGAAGACAAGCAAAGATTAGGTTTAGGGATATTTGATGAGTCTAATATTTATTATTATTTGAGACCCTAATTAGTTGATTTTTGTGCAGATATCTTAAAGATATTACCCAACTTGATTTACAAAATCAGCCAATAATAAAATCAACAACATCAACTGCAAACAACCAGCAAATCACATATCTCAACCGCAAAACAACAACCAAGGATTTAGCCGATCTCAAATGACAAATAAAGAAAGGATAAGGAGGAATTTTACCAAATAAATTCATGAGATTCGAAAAGATAAAGAGATGACATCAAATCCGAACTGAATTTCAACCAACTTCAATCACGAACTGAATTTCAACCAACTTCATCCAATTCCTAAGCATCAGCAGTTACAAATGGAGCCATGGAGGTAGAGAAAAAAGGGGAGCTCAGCAACACACAAATCAGAGAGGCCTTGAGGAGTACTACTCGCAGCAAGGTCCAAGACCAGGAAGGAGTGCTCGAGGTTCAGATCAGAGAAGAGGAACTCAGCTCAGAAAATATAAGAGGAAGACTTAAGTTTTATATCTCTTTAATCTCTCTATTTTTAGCTGAACTTTTGTATTAAACTCAAGATATTATTTGCAATGAAAAGAATTATTATGAGTTTTGCAAAATTTATGAAAGTTATGAGCAACTAAACTTTCATTCTTGGGTTATGATGACATCTGCGTAATATGATTGTATTTAGCTAGTTTTTTGTATGATTGAATTTATGTGTTCTTAATGTTTTAATTTATTGATACTGAGATAGATTATACCTCTAGTGATTGCTAGTTGATTGGAGATAATTTATGCCTAAGACTAGGTCCGAGAAAGGTTATGACTCTAGGGATTAGTAGTAATTAGAAGATAATTTATGCCTAGGAAATATTCTTTAGACATTAATTTTCTATTTTTCATTATCACCGAGAAATTCTATTATTGTTGATGTAATATCACAGAAGTTAGGATATGCCTAGGTGAGTGAATTAAATCCAAGAATCCAAGCGATTGACTATAAACCCGAGAATCTCGAGAATCGTAATCTCCTCGAAGATTGAATATTTACTTAGATTGATTTAGAGTCAACTTAGATGTTTTAATTAAATATATAAAAAATAAAAATATTCATTTATCATTCTTTTTAACTGTCTTTAATCAAGTTTAGCAACAAAATCTCTTCATGAATCCGACTTGGACTCACTACTATACTCGCTTGCAGTAGTTAGTTTTGATTTTTAATTTGTATCGGTTTTACGAATTTAACGACATCTGTTTTCAACCGATCACAAGGCAGAGTTGCTTGTCTCGGAAACTTTCTCCTACAGAATATTAAGTTCCAAGTTAGGCCTAGACTACGTTTAAAATATAGCCAGCAAGTCGACTAAATTTCAGGTTTTAAATGTTTTGTTTAGGAAGTCAAACTTAGTTCATAGTACTTAAACAATTGAAATGTGTTTACAGCAGTAATGTAGTTTTTTTTTAAAGAATAACATTTTTTTAAAGAATAATAGCAGTAATGTAGTTAATCCCAATTCTGTTAGTTGATGACATGAAAGGGTGCATACTTCCCTTAAGTATAATGAAGGGTGGGTGCATTTGGAATGGGAATTTATTTCTTTGGTGACAAGAAATTAAAAGAGATTTCATCTTCTTTCAAGACGTCACACTCCTATACTCGCATAAAGATTTTATTATAGTTTTGGGCATAGGGATCAGTATGAATACGTGATCTAGAATCTTGTATGGATGGCAGAAGATTTAGATGTTGGAAAAATGGTTGTAAGTAAGAGCAACCATCAAGGAATCTAGGATGCCACTAAAGTTTGGAGAACTTAATGTTCATAAAGAGCCAACAGCCTGCCTTTCAAAAAGACATGTCACATTGGTAGAAGAGTTTGACCTCTTATCCTCACCTCCAATGTATTCCAGGTCCACATTTAAAGCCGTGACTCACATTCAAAATACTGTGGATTGGTTCATGATCAATTCTTGGTTTTTTTTTTTTTTTTAAATTGAGTGGATTATGCAAGAATCAGAAGGAGCAAGAGTAAGGAACTTAAGGTTCCTGAAGACACCTGCATAGTTTGATATTTTTTCCAGTTAACAAGGATTAGGTAGTTAGAAAATCATCTCGATAAGGTAGCAGATGGACTCTACAAAGTTCATTAATAGTTTATCCTCTTGGTTCTCTATTTGAACTTCATTCGGTTCTCTAGAAGGATAAGGCAGACAGAGAAGTTGCCAAATTTGTTTCATAATTTGGCTATCAGCCAAAATCTATTGAGAGGGAACAGGACTGAGAGAATAATAATTAATCAAAAAAAGAAAAAGAATGGCTGCACTTTCTGATCTGAGTAAGACAATGATTTCTGTTGCAAGTTCTCACAGATGCAAAGACGCCAGATATAAATAAGAGATTAAATGGTATTTAAGGTGTCTTTTGATTCTTGCTTTGATCGGCACATTAGTTAAGTTTCTAAGCTGGTTCATCATTAACAAGAACACTAAAACCGGCACCACCATTGCAAGAAAGTGATGTGGCCAATTTATTATGTGAATAAAAATAATTAAAATGTCACCTTCGAGTTTTGAGCCCTACCCTCCATCAGTGGAACCTGGCCTAAAAGATCCGTCTCCAAATGATGAACTGCCACAGCGATTATCAACTTTTACTGATCTGGTTCTCCTAGAAAGAGGCTGTGAACTGCTTACTGAGAATACAGTGCTAGTGGCATTTGGCACTTCATCGTCTCTTTCCGGTAACAAGCTAGATGAACTGCAGAAAATATTCAGTTTCGAATTGTTGTATACTTGTATTTCACGATAAACTCTAAAACTTAGGGCTAGCAGATAGAACATGTATTTGATATCCACATGTTATTTGACTGTGATAAAAATCCTAAAGAATTTCGATATTATTAACAGAAGTGATTTTGCTTGAACAGCAAAAACCCAGAAATGGACTTTTCTCCTAAAGAATTTGGCATGGGACTTCGGGTCATTAAATTGCAAATAAGGAAAAGGTCCAGGAAAAGTTTTTCCACCGAAAAGGAAAATGTACACTGTTTTCTTAATTGTAAGCTTTTAACAGAAAATAATTTTCTCTTTCCTTCCCTATAGTTCCAAAAGATGGAAAAGGAAAAGAAAATTACTTTGATTAGGTGAATAGCCCAAGTTCTTCTACAGTAGAATATTTCCATATCATTAAAGATTTTTCTACGACCTTGGAGAACTATATCCCAATGACCTTTTCCCAGAACCAAAGAATGGAAAAGTGACTTGTAACCACTTCATCATGCAACCAATAGACACTTCGTAGCATAAAATGGCAAACCAACTTGATCCGTGAACCCCGATATGGCTAAACCTCTACAGAAGGATACATAGCAAACCTTTAGCCAGACTTCATTGCATATATACTCAGGGAAATGTACAATCAATAATTATGATAATATGATATATCGACAATATCGTATCGAGATTTTGAGGTAGCTTATGCGATATTAGCCCTGTGATATCAGTCGATATCATAGCTAATGTTGCCGGAATCACCAATATTGCTGATATTGATACTAAAAGCCATTGGTCAATTCCGAAAATGATAAAAAGATTTTAAACCATGATAGTCAGTACCGGAAAACGTACCTAAAAACACCCTTGTTGTAAAGATGGCTATGTAGATCTTCCAGAACTTTATAGAATAACACACCACGCAACTTTGTTAGGTCTGATCGAACATCTTGAAGAGCACCAACCTGGGAGCAGCAGCATGCAAATAAGATATCGTTGAGTACAGCCTCAGAATACAAGAGAAACAAAGAAGCTACAAAAATATTCCAAAAGTAATTCATCATGTAGGTGACAGACCCCAACCTACTCATTGGCATTTATGCAAAAGCACTTTGAACAACCTATGTCGCATGGACACAGACTATGTAGCACTAACACTTCTATCATAGAGTCGTGTCGTGTCCGAAACGTGTCCGACACGCGTGTCCGTGTCTTTTAAAGAATTTGCCATGCGTGCACATGTCGTGTCCATTTCAACATTACCATGTCCGTGCAACATACGACACAGACACATTAACATGAAAACAACAAAACATGCCACACCAACAGACAGCAAATTCTTCAAAAGTACATGCAAAACAGAAGTATGGTGACTGACATGTGTGTCCATCACTACATGCTTCAAGATAAAAGTATTTGTAGTACCTATAGCTTTGAACTAATAAAAGAATGTAAACCAGCAAGTCACAGTAGAGTCCAGAATATATGGGTAATGTTGTAATTTATACAACTCACAGCCAAAAGCACAGTTCCTACTTGGTTTTTATTTATGTAATAGATGGTCATTAGAGTGCGTTGAAGTTCGGGCAACAGGTCACAAAACTTGATCAAATCCTTCGTGGAGCCTTGCTCCATAGCCAACCCCATCTTGATGGGAAAAGGCTTAGATGATGGTGACAATGGCCATTAGAAATTTGAGAAAATTAAACAATCTATCACAATCAGCCATGTGATTTAGATGTTTAATTCTTGATCAAGGAATCTCTGGACAAGTGCCATAAAACCCAATGAAACAAAGGTGAGCAGGTAGAAAAGCCTACCTTATCGGTTATGCAGTTTAAGTAACAGGTAACAAATATCCAAAATTACCCCTAGACTAGGAAAGGGTCCAGGAGAAGAGGGAAGATGGCATGCGTTTTCTATCTAAGTTTTTTTTTTTTTTTTTTAAATCTAAAGCAAATCCAGTAGTACTGTGAAGCCATAAAATTAGAAGGTTATCAGCAGAACCAACCACTTGAAGGCCTTCCCTCTCAAGCAACAGTGCTGATTGGACATGCAACTGAACTGCAGCATATAACTGTCCATCTTCGATTAGCTTCTCAATGCGAGCAGGAATCTGTAATAAATGGTAATAACTGCAATGAGTATTTGACATTAAAACATATAAACAATTCCAGTTTTTTTTTTAAAAAAAAACACTAGGATGTGGCTTTCAATGAAAGATATCTGTGAGAGGATCTCCTACACGCACGATTCTAGAAGTTGTATTAGGTGTAATCTCCAATACGGAGGATTTCTGGAAAGTTGTATTAGCCTATTAGGGGTAATCCCCACTGTGCAGGATTTCTGGAATGTTGTATTGGGTGTTTATACTACCAATGTACTAATTATAAGGGAGTGTTGACTATTATAAATTTATAGCATATATCGAGGTAGATCCCCTAACTAATAGACCAATATGTATTCTGTGATCACAAGAAAACTTTCTCAAGGTATCAAATATAGACCAAGGTGTCTAATGCCAGTTCTAGTTTCTTGCTACAGATTTTGAAGATATTTCCTAAAAGATTTAGAAATTCAGAGAATATGCAACTCCCTGGTTTGTTCTAAGGTCCTAAAAAAGCTAGTCCAAAAAAATTCTTACAGACTCAGATTCAGAAGGGGAAAATGGTACTATAATTCTATTAGGTTTGTTGTCCACTCCTACAAGGATACTGAAGCAGTGAAGCTGCAGTTAAATTTTCTGAGAAAGACTGATCTTAGGAGCATATGAGTCCATAAGTTTTAGAAATAATACTTAATGATGTGAACAAGATATAAAAAAAGCAATTAATGATGCTATCCAAATATTGTGATTCTCATCACATGGAACATGTGAACTGCTATCAAAGGACCTTTTAGCATATGAAGATGTTAAGCCAGCTTATGGACTGATTAGTAGGCAGTAACTCATGAAGAACAGACCTTGGCCACACTTTCAATTTGATCCAGCAGAGACAGTACATGACGCAGTGTTAATGATCGATACCATAGTTGACGCAATTGTTTATTGCGAGAACCTAGAAGTTTTTTTGCCTCTGCCATATCAACCTTTAGAACAGAAATGCTTTCGGCAGATTCACTAAACAACCGCAGTATCTGGAAAGGGGGAAAAACACAGACAGGAGCAGTAATTTAATTTGAGAACTGATGCATTATACATCAACCATCGGCACAGTCAACCGGAATAAGGAATTGTAAAGGGCATAATCAAATAATGAAGATAAATAAAACTATTCAATAACGAGGACTAACTTGGGAATAGTTCTGGATTGCTTTATTGAAACCATGATGGTAGGCATGCACAACTTCATCCACCACATCCTCAACGAGATCACTCTGTTCCCTCAAGAACTGCACTTCACCTTCACGATCCTTTGATGTCAAAATGTGGACTACATGAGGCAAAGAATCAAACCGTGCAGCTGCCCAACTTTCATCTACTCTTGAGAGCCCTTCTCTCAGGTACTGCATAAACAATAGGAAGGTATGATAAGCAGCAGGTATTGCTGAGAACATGAGACAAAATTCCTACAAGACTAATGTAAACTATATAAATTGTTCCCAAAGTAATTAAAGAAGTGTTGCTTTTCTCTGTAGGATGATACACCAAAATTTAACGCAAACTTTCTTTTCAAAAAGGAAAACACTATCTCTTCATGCAGACACCAGGTTGTCCTAGAATTCCTTCGCCAAACAAACTGAAGAGAGGTTTTCCTAAAAGTAAGATGAGAAACATAAACAAACAACATTAATCCATGAGCCATGGTTATATCTGAAAATACATATTTACAGGTTGTTGTTGCTGGCGCCGATCCAGAATTTCATCAATTCATCACATGACCAAAACTCTTGTTCTACATTTCTATATATAGGGAGCCCCAGGAGTCATCTTTATTTATGTACTAAATTTCACATTAGGTGACTAGATATGTGCCAGTCTGCTGGGGCAACAACATAACAACTACGGAATCAAGTACTTCGACCTCTCAACATTGCTTCAATTATGACAGAAGCCGAAGACTTGCATGAACTCAAAGATCCACATTAGGTTCATCAGTTGTGAGACATGATGTAGGTATATTTTGTGGCATTTTTCTTCTTCTTCTTCTTCTTCTAAATTGTTAACAAGTATCAATTTTCTCTTTTTCTATCATGTCCGTTTTCATGCCATATAAGGTTTCTCCTCAGTCTCAACTTTTGTTACCAATCAACACTTCAAGAAACGAGAGAACTGCACCTCACCCGAACATTAATCGAGTTGCTTAGCGACCAATTTTTGATAAGCTCATTTTTTTAATCAAAAATTTTCAAATTAGTTGCACTCGTCAAAAGAATGCGAGAAAACATCTTCGAATTGAATAAACGCTTACCTCTTTATCGTGAGGAAGGGGCAGGCCGTCGAAGATCCCTTTGCTCATCGTGCCAGCTACCTGAATCAATCAATCATGAGAAATTTGCATCACATCAAGAGAAGACCAAACGAATTAAGCTCAAAACAGACCTAGGGTTCTAGAAATCGATCACCGAGCGAATTAAACTCAAAATCAGTTGAAAATCGAGATAATTTTGAGAGAATACCTTTAGATCTGGTGGATAAATGTCGAAGTCATGAAAAATATTAGGAGAGGATCAAAAACTGCTGATGTCACAATCTAACGAGAGCACGAGGTTGAAGAGAGATCTGTGAGAGTTTAGAGATAGAGGGGAGAACTTAAAACAGAGGAAGCTTTACAGTTAAACTAATATACCGCGAAGCGGTGGGAACCGACCGATCAAGATTGGCGACAACGAAAAAGCAGTTGCCGAAAGATGATCAACCACGATATCAAAACCTGTGACGCAACCAAATGCAAGACCGTCAATTATGAATACTTAGATTCATGTGTTGTATTACGAATATGTTAAACATGTACCAAAAAATATTACCTTTTTTTGTTTTTCACAATGTAAATGAATCAAAATTCTCAATGCACTGAAATTTCATTTTTTTCAGATAGCTCCCTTCAAACCTATATAAGAAAATATTAATAATTAGTACACAAAATATTTAAAATGAAACTATAATGGTAGATATCCACGTACGTTATTCACAAGTATATACAAAATAAATGATGATAAGAATTTTCCAAACTCAACAAAACATGGTTTGCATGAGATTTAGACGTTCCTCCTCCTGTAACCGACCTTTAAGACCATTACATTTTTCCAATTTTCTGCAGCATATTCTTCTTGTGATAAAAACTCTAAACTGTATGGGAAAATGGACTATATTTGCATATTGATCAGGTAATCTGTTGAGATAAACTGTATGAGAAAAGGAAATATATTTGCATATTGATCAGGTGATCCGTTGAGATTTGATACTGAGATCCATTTGAAGAAATGAAAGCAAAGTTGTTCTAGTTTGATCCTGATGTTGTCTCTGCTTGCTTTACTCATAGGGAGAAAGTTATTAAACTACTAGCAACATGATACTTGCATGCATGTTAAGTATGTTTTGACTAGATTTTGCTATTTCTACCTAGTAAAACAAGTGGCAGGGAACAAACTTGAAGAATTTTCTACAGAAATTGTTCAAATCTAAATTTTTCGTTCAAGTAAATACGTTAAACTTTGACTGATAGAACAGCGATTAAAGTTATTTGTGTATCCATTCTTTATTGTCAAATGCTGATAAAGTCAATTTGTAGTTAATTAGAAATTGGTTCTTTTTCCTCCTCAAGTAATTAGTAACTTTTTATGCATGTCTTGTGTATAATTTATCTGTATATTACACTTTGTACTAACTGTAATTTTAATTTATTGCCTTCCATTTCCATCGAAGAATTATCAACTTTCAGTGTGGCATGGCATGTGCCTCAATTTTCTTCATGAAAAATGAATAGAATTATATGTTATTCAAAATATTAATCTCAACAGGTTTCACCAAGTGGACAGTGGTGAAGTTATGATCAGTGTTTTAAATATCGCATATCGGCGATATACCGGTCGGCAAAATTATGTACCAGATACCGGATACCAGGTGATATATCGCAATATGGTACTAAATACCGGTTGATATATCAATAGTAAATTCATATAAGACATTATTAAAAGAAATAAGTTATTATACAAACATCATATAAAAACATCATTGAAATACCATAATGAACATAGAATAAAATAAAACAATCTCTCAAGCAAAAAATAATAATTATTATCCAAATAAGTAACTATAAGGGCCGATATATCGGATATTTCATCTCAGATATCGGCCGATATATCGGCCACGTGGCGATATATCGGCCGATATCGGTCCAAAATGATATCCGGTAAATTTTTGTACTTATCATATTGTTTTGGATAAAATACCGGTATATCAGCCGATATTTAAAACAATGGTTACGATTGCAGTGAACTTCTGGTAGAAGTCAAACATAATGTCTAGCATGGTAGAACATATGGATGCATATTATTTAAGAAGGGTATTGAACACGTACGTTAAATCTTTGGTCACTAAACCCACAAAATACCAGCCTTTTCACCCAAGCCAAGCACAAAACATTATAAGTTTGCAGTACAGTGATTGCATATTCCTCATTACTCAAATAGCTTATGTCTCTGGAAGGGCACATTTAGCTTTCAACTCTTTTCTTGAATATTTGTTAAACCAAGACTTTAGAAAGTACAGTGAATTTCTTCTTAAAGCATTTAGCAATCATGTTTATGTTAGTTCAGTCTGGTTCTTCTAGCATTTAGTAATCATGTTTATGTTTATGTTTACTGGATATGGCACCGTCGAATATATAAGAATTTTCAAAAATTTCAAAACTACATATTTGTGTGTATCTTCTAGCAGTTTGCTTTGTTGGGTTTTTAAAGTGCACATTTAGCTTTTAACTCTTTTGCTGAATATTGAATGTACAGTGGAATTTCTTCTTAAAGCATTTAGTAATCATGTTTATGTTAGTTCAGTGTGATGGGAAGCTAAAATGTGCATCCTACATATGAGTTGATAAACAAACCCAAACTGTGAAGTTAGAAATAGGTGGACAGTGATGTGGAACTGGGCACTTTTTAGTTTTTACTCAAAAATATATATATACACAAAAAATAATAACCTTTAACTTAATTATGCAGCTATAATCCTGAAAGAGGTAATTTAAACATATAATCAAAATTAAACTAAATTTAAGCTAAATAATCAATCCCCATGAGCCAAAAGGACAAATTTCAATTAATATCTATAAATTTAAAGCACGTTGCCAAGCTCTGAGTGCATAATAACATGAAAAACCCACAAAATTCCAGCTTATCACCCAAGCCAAGCATAAAACAGAACAGAATTATTAGAGAAAATGAAATTTCATAGTTTAACATATATCAGCTAAAAAATTCAATGAAGCAAACTCATGTTCTAAGACACTCAATGCCTGAAACTCAGACTAACACTAAATTAAGCTATAATAATACTCAATCCCAACTAGTGAACAGCCATATAGACATAAAATCTAGCAAAAAATAAAAGAATATTCGAATCTAGCAAAATTCGAATAGTCTTGCCTTAAACCTAAGAACCAGCAAATACCAAGCAAAATTCGAGCTAAAATTCGAATTTCTGAGACTGATTCGGCGGAGATCCTAACCTGGCTCACACTGCTGGTAGAAATCCTCCACATCTGCATCAACACCACAGAAAAAAGTTGATCAAAAGTTAGCAAAAAATCCACTGAAACCCTAAAAAATCAAATTTTGATGAACAACAATTTTAAGATTTTCAAAAAAATTCTCTTCACCTCAAAAAAAAGAAGGCGATAGTTACACAATTTATGCTAAGATGACAAGATGACTTACCAGTTATTTTTTTGAGACTTCTCCACCCCTCGATGACTGGTGATCGGATAGGGAAAAGGGAAATATGTGATCTGCGGCGGAGGTGATCGAACAGCGAGAGAGAGCCGAGGCGATCGAACAGCGCGAGGGGAGAGAGCCGGCGTCGAATCAGAGATGCGGAGGGAGGCGGATCGAGAGAGAAGAGACAGAGTTCTTTTTTCCTCTCTGGAAACAGGGGAAAGATCAAAGAGGGCAAATGGACATACAAATTTTATCTACTCGTCACAGGAGAAATCTCTCTCGTTTCGTTGGTTTTGATGATAATCTCTCTCAAGGTGTGAACGATTTCTCGCGAACGAGAAGCGGACTGGGTCTTGTCTCGTCTCTTTGTTTTTTCTCTCATTGGAAATAAATTGTTTTCCAGAGTTCAAATTAATTTTTTTCCTTTTCTTTAGATATATTGTTGAAAGGGACTTTCGAGTTTCGGAGCCTGCTTTTTTTCCTAAAAACTATTATTTTCTTCAAGTTAAAGAAGAGAATAAAAAAAAGAGAAGAGTTATATATATGAAACTAATCTTTGGAGATAATAAACATGATGGCAGAGAAGATGATAGTTTGATACATGTTATAATTTTATTTCTTTGAATATATTGGAAGAGATTTTTCAATTCAGAGCCTACTCTTTGTCTAAACTAGATTACCGTTTGCGGTGGAACCGAGTGACGAAAAGAAGAGGAGATGGAAGGAGGAAGGAGTGGGAAGACGGGAGAGGGAGAGAAAAGAGAAGAGAGAGGAGTAAGGAGGGGGAGGGGAGGGGGAGGGGGGAGGAGAGGGCCTCTCAGACTCTCTTTTTTTTAAGACAGACGAACGGCAAAATGCAAGAAGAAGTCACGGGAAAAACCTCACTTTACTTGATTTTAAAAATATTATTTTCTTCGAATCAAAGCAAAGCAAAAAAAGAAAACAGAAAAGTTATAAATGAAACTAATTTTTGAAAATAGTAAACATGATAGCTATGTTTCAAGGTTGTGAGTTTTTTTATCTTTTTCTAGAGTTTTTTTGATTTTTTTGCCATTACTAATTAAAGAGAGACTTTCTGGAGGTAAAAACAGGCATTTAGAAGTCCTCAAAATACAGGCATGACGCACAACCTTAAACACCAATGTGTCGTGTTTGTTGCCCTGAGCAAATCTAGCACCTATTCAAAGTTTTTGAGGAGTATTTGCATAATAGTTTCATTTATATTTTATTTTCAGGGATAGGCTGAGTAAGCGAGTTGGTAGTAAGTACATTTGAATTTCAGCTAGATTCATCTTTTCTCAAAACTTTTCTATGTAACAAGAATTTTTGAAATATCTTATCGAGAGTACTCCCATAGAGGAAAGAGGATTCCATTTGATCATCAATTTGGATATTTTTCACTAACAAAAATATAAGGGTTATCTTACTTTCTATCTCTCTTTTTTCTTCTTTTTATTGCAAGTTGATGAATTTTGTCTCTAAAAATGCAAGGTCTTATTTTTCATCCGAGTGATATATGCTGGATGGATGTAAGTGAGCGTGAACTTAAAGCCCGCATATGTTGAGAAAGGTACGTCCATAAGATGTTTTATAGATGTGAGAGACCCCAATTTGGGGGATGTTTTGATTTTAGGTAATTGAGATTGTTTGGTTTGATATAGTTAGAGTTACACTATAGTTTTCACTTACATGTCGTTATTCATGTAGTTAGAACACTAAGTTATGTGTTTGATTTAATAATTCACATTTGTAGTTTTCAACTATACAAGATAAAGAACAGTTGATCGGTTTACTGCATAATGAAATTATATTGCATAAGAGTTATTAATAAAACATGATGCGCCCCCTCATCTATATTATTCAATTACTATAATTAGACTATAACTAATCTGGTCGCGATTCCAACTACAGCAAAAAAAAAAAAACCTAAAAAATGGCCTAACCACTGTAATTAAAACAACATATAGTTTCAACTATATCGAAACAAATAATTAATTTGTTATCTCTCATGTAGTTTTTAGAAAGAGAATGGGTATCTACCTCTAGCTTATAGATACACACATAACTTAGAGAAATAGTTGTTTGGTTTGATATAGTTGGATTTACACTGTAGTTTCAACCATGTGTAGTTATTCATGTAGTTAGAACACTAAGTTTTATGTTTGATTTGATAATTGACATTTGTAGTTTCAACTATAAGAGATAAAGAACAGGAATAAGGAAATTATATGGCATAAGAGTTATTATAAAACATGATGTGACCCTCACATTTATATAGTTCAACTACTATAATTAGACTACATCGCGATTCCAACTATAACAACAAAAACCCTAAAAAAATGAATTGTTATCTCTCATGTAGTTTTTTTAGAAAGAGAATGGGCGTCCATCTCTGACTTATAGATACACACACCCCTCACTAATTATCTATACTAAAATCCCTCGTTCAATAACTGCGGGGATTGAACTTAGGACGTCATTTAGAAGAGGGAGGGGTGTTTACCAGTGGGCCAAGCTACTAATACTCATCTTATTTGATTGGAGTTGTATATAGTTTCAACTACAGTCAACCAAATAGCCCATTACAATAAAGAGTATTCATTTTACAATATACATCTTTATATGAGAAGATAAGAGTGTGCTATTTCAAATTTTGTTTTTTTTTTAAAAAAAACTTTGATCCAAAAGAAAAATATCAAGAGGCAATATTTATACTTCAGCGTATCTAAAACGGAGAATTTGACCCTTATATGTTTGTTTTGCTATAGTTTATTTTCTTCAGTACATTATTCTTTTGTTAGAATCTTGTTAATGAAATGCGGGGATTCTTTTCCCACCGTCCTCCTCGTTAAAAAAGTACACGCACTTGATGGTGAACAATACCAAACGTATAAAGCAAAATAAACTGAAATGAAAACTTAGGAGTCAACAGAAAACCAATCAGATATCCCAAATTCATTCGTGATGCAGTAATTCAAATATTTATTTGTATTCCTTTTCGGAGATGGGACTTTGAACATTTTCCCCTACAATTTGTGGTTATTGAGCCAATTGATATTGGTAACATAGGCACATAAATTGTCCTTGAGCAGAGTCTCATCCGAAAATTCAAGGTAGATTTTTTTTTCCACGCTTCCCCTAGAGTTCATCCTGAAACAAAGATCAACCAAATCAACCAAAATGAATTAAGCTAATGGATTTAAGTGTGCGTGACAAAAATCAGATCAAAATTTCCATCAAAAGAGTGGGGAAAAAAAAGTTTGCAGCTGATGGGAAGAGATTAAGCGATGATACATGTCCTTTCTCCTCAGCTCCAGCATTCGAGAAATCAGGTTCCTCGTCATCCGGTTCATCATCGTCTTCATCACTCTACAGGAAAAATATCACAGAAAAGAAAAAATATTATAACACCTTTTCTTTTCGAAATATAAGAAAAATTATGACACTTGATACTGAAACAACAAAGGTAAAGAAATATGATGCTTTCAGTCAGGTTCTTACAATTGCTGAGCCAAGGATACCTTCCTGTTAAACAAATCACAAGACAGACAGTCAGTAAATTTTGTGAGCTACATGAAACTGATGTTAGAAATGATAGAACAAATAGATCAACAATCTAATTTTACATTTAATTTTTCCTAAATTAGTTCCTGCTTTTGCTTATACTGATTACGCATGTTTGAATAAATGAAACTCTTACCTCTTCATTTTTCTTCTTCTGAGCTGCTTCAAATGCTTGTTTCTCAGCCTACAAAATTAATGCCTCGTAGTGAATATACCAGTTTAAACATAGAAATAAAATTTATCAAATAATGCGATTTCAAGAGACATACATCCTTCAACTTGCCCCATGTTTCTTCAGCTAATTTCTTGGCATACTCGGGATCGTCACAAATCAAAATGTTATCAAACAAGGTACCTGCCCTCACCTATTGCGTAAAAAGTCCCAAGTTAATGATTTGAGGAGATCCTGAGTGACAACTAAATATGTTGAACAGAAATTTACCTGCCACAACTCAATGGCCACAAATTTCAAACTGGGATATATATAAATTTCTGGATCCTCTTCATAATCTGTTTACAGGAATAAAATTTTGGTTACAGTACAGTCTTAATAAAACATTGATGAAAAATCATTGCACATATAAGCAAAATGCAGGACCTGGGTTATCAATCATTGGAGCCTCCCATTTTCCTTTGTAATTAGGGTTCCTGATTTTCTGATTGACATACAAGGAGAAAAATAAACTCAAAGGTATGCTCTTTTTCTTGAGAGAATATATATAAAGCTGTAAAACTTTTTTTTAAATTATCTCAAACCTTCTGTTTCCAGGGTCCCTTGTATTCAGGATTTGGGATCATCGGCACCTTCCATTCACCCTTCTCTTCATCATTCCAATCTTCAGGCTGTACAACAAGTTTTGTTCATTAGTTGTTCAGTGTGAAGGATCGCAAAGTAGCGAGTCTGAACTGTACCTTTTCAGCATAAGGATCAGGTATTTCCTTCGGAATGTCATCGTATCCCTTCACCAACAACAAGATTCGATTAGTATAGTATGTTCTTTGAGCTACTATGTACATCAGTCATGAAGAGTATACACAAGGAACATCATATAGTGGGTTGAAAGAATTTACTATGCAGGTGACAAATGATAATAGTTTCACACATTTTTGCATTTCATATTGATTTATTTGTTCCTGACTACCATTTTAAACATTTTATAAAAGAAACTGTTCTGATATTAAATCATAAATATCATGATTACCATGCTAATTTTGTACTGTGCAAAACAAAGCTTAACAGAACATCTAAGCTGAAAGATCAAATAAAGTAGCAAGAGAATTATGAGAGAGAAAAGAATCACCTCTGGTTTCACATGCTCAGGATCGGTAATGTATGCTCTGTCATCCCAATCTTCTGGCTGGATCATAGCAACAAGAAAACAAGACATGTGTGAATGTTAATAAACTCCTCTCTCAAAACAGAACACACGTAAAATTACCTTCTTGGCTTCAGGATCCCTGATCTCTTTGGGAGGAAGAATACCCCAATCCGCGAACAAGCTGCCCGACTCCTTCTCTTCGTTGTCGATAAGGATGCTGTATGAAGCATCCGGTCGAATGATGAAAGTGTACACATGAGTCAGCTGGTCCTTCTCCATGAAACGTCCTTCTTGATCATGTGGTACTTCCCATTGCGCGAAAGGATGGCATGAACTTTTTTTGCTGCTCCCCGCAGACTTCTGGCCCAACATTATGCTGCAATTTTCATACGTAGGTGTCAATTTGACATGTTAGAAAAAAACAAAAATAAAGTTGTATAACTAAAAAAACTTATATTACCTGTAGGGTGTGTCCCACCGAAGTTCTTTTGATCAATATTACCCACTGAGGAGCTTCATGTAGCCTCCACCACAGTTCAGTTTCTGTTCATGCTTGACTGAAAATTGGAAGACTAGTGTTTTTTTCTCATTGCTGAATTCTGGAAACTCCGCTGAAATGGCATAGTATTTGTAGTCTTCAGTGGTCTGAATGCCTGAATTCATACAAAAAATTTCAAAAAAGTGCAAAATTGAACAGTAAGTAAGAGAATTGTTAAGT